>BMAW01075349.1:0-10900 GCA_019974015.1 Nephila pilipes
GTGGTAATGTCATTGCCTAGCAGTTTTCTCTGAGAGTCCGACCCTTGAGAAATTACCCACCGTGTAGCCAGGCTGATGCGTTTAATCGCTCGGACTCAAATGTCAATGTCCCCCTTTTGGCGTGGTGTGGAAGTTAGGAGAGGGGGTGCCACTTCAGGTGTCAGGTTCGTCACTTGACCGAATTTCAAAATCACGGGGTCCATCGACAATAGCCCTCATGTTGCTTCTGGTGCGACGTTAATAAAACCACCCTTCTTTTTTAATAACTGCATTTTAAAAAAAGAATTCTTTACTTCAGTTTCGAGCTCCGCTGCATAAAAAAATTTCTTTTACATATATATATATATATATATATATATATATATATATATACTAGCTAACCCGGCAAACGTTGTTTTGCCATGTAAATAATTTCTAGAGAATTTCTAGTGTAGAAAAAAAATAACTAACTTATTGGAAGTGTATAAGGATGTGGAATATGAGTGAAAAAGGCATAGAGCGCAGTGAACGATGAGGGAATATAAAAATAACAAAACACCAAACATTAATTTTTTCAGTTTATCAAAAGTAATAATTATTTATATCATTAATTCATTACATAATATTAATCTCTTAATGCTACAGCGTGAACAATATTTTTTGTTAGCCCGTCTTTAGCTAATACAAACAAACTTGATGATTTACCCACTCGAGAGCATGCAACGTATAATTGTCCGTGTGAAAAACATGGTGTGCTCAAATCTAAGCCACAAACAGACATTGTTTGGCCTTGGGATTTATTAACAGTCATTGCAAATGCCAATCTCATCGGAAATTGAATACGCTTAAATTGAATTGGCACATCGGTGGGTATAATAGGTATTCGTGGTATTAATATATTTTGAACTCGAAACTTGCCATTTAAAATGGTGCCTTCGATAACGTTTTTCATTAATTTTTTAATGACTAATCGCGTACCGTTGCACAGCCGTGGCGGGTTCAAATTACGAAGCAAAATAATCGGAGATCCAACCTTCAATTGTAAGTTATGTGGTGGCATGCCTGGCAAATCCAGTGAGTTCAAAAATTCTGTTGGAAAATTTACATCTTCAGTGTCATCGCAAACTGTATCAATAGATTTATATGATACCAAGTCCCCTGGCAATAACTGTTGTATCTTCAGATTCAAAATGTCAACGTCCACATTTTTTGCAGCTAAAATTGCTCTTTCTGCGAGCCACTCGAGATTTATGTAATTCGTGTGTACATCGGGAAATATTTGTTCAATGAGAGCATCTTGCGAATCAATGATTGTGCAGAAATCAGTCGCTAATTTTATGTATCCAGTTTATTCTATAGTGACTTTTCCATCGCCGATATCTAAGAGTTGTTTTGAGAATGTTTCAGCGGATGGATCTTGAAGCATTTGAACGCGCATATTTACTTTCAGCTGTACTATTTCAACATTACGCCACAATGGCGATGATTTTAAGCAGGCGTTGATTTCATCAGCGTTTGTTGAACATGGAATGATGGGAAGTGTTTGTCTGAAGTCACCTGAAAGGACTAACAGAGTGCCACCAAATAGTTTGTCGTTGTTTTTAATATCTTTCAATGTCCTGTTCAACGCCTGAAGCGAATGTTTGTGTGCCATGGTACATTCATCCCAGATGATAATTTTACACTGTTTCAGCACTGCGGCTATGGACGATTGTTTTTTTTATGTTGCACACTGCGTAAGGGTTATTTTGAATATTTAGTGGTAGCTTAAATACTGAATGAGCTGTTGTGCCTCCATCCAATACAGTTGCTGCAATGCCCGATGATGCAACGGCCAATGCGATGCCATTATTGCATCGTATTTCGGCGAGAATTAGAGAAATAAGGAATGTCTTGCCAGTTCCACCTGGTGCATCTAAAAAGAACCCACCTTGTCCTGCTGAAACTGCGAGCATAATGCTGTCGTAAATGGTTCTTTGTTCCTCATTCATTAGTGGGACATTACGAGTAACAATCGCCGCCATTTCTATAGTGTTGTACTGCAGTTCACGATTCATTTCAGTGTTCATTAAATCAGTTGCCCCTCGATTTGGCGAATTCATACCGAAATGACCGAGTGGTAAGTTGGCAATGATAATGCAAAGATCCT
This sequence comes from Nephila pilipes, assembly GCA_019974015.1. NCBI lineage: Eukaryota > Metazoa > Arthropoda > Arachnida > Araneae > Nephilidae > Nephila > Nephila pilipes. The sequence goes on from BMAW01075349.1 coordinate 2,129, forward strand.
CAATAGCAATCAATGCTTCATTGTACATATCGTCGCTGAATGTTATCGCTAGATCGTTACACCGTGTACGATGTTGATGCAATATATCATCAGTCATTGAATCTTTGTGATTATCCCACAATATCTCTGCTCGGGCTGGAAAACATGTAGTCAACACTATAGCGAATAGTAGACGAATTTGTATTGCTGTACAGTTCAATGCTGCTTCAGCAAGCATACATTCCCACTGATTGTCATCTTCCAGCAAGCCGAGTGCAAAGCATGTACCTTTATACGTTCTATACTGTTGCCCATTCACTTTACGTATATCTTGAAATGAATCAAATAGTAACTTGCTTATTTGTAATTATTACTTAATGCGATATTTAATGTTTGTCATTTTTCAGAAATTGGAAGAGAAAGCAACTTGAAGCATTTTTTTGTTGTTTTCACACTCAGATAGAAATAGTTTAAATAAAACGGTTATTTCAGTTTTTCCCATTCGTTTACTACTAATTGATTTAATGATTGTTCAGTAGTGTCACACTCACAGGCAACATGAAGGCAATTGACGACATAGTTACCTCGAAATTTTGAGTCTGAGTTAAGTAACACGGATAATACTTGTCTGGCACCTCTTCCTTCAAACTTCCCCACCATACTATGAAGGGAGAGACTTGGAGCTTCTACAAATTCAATGTGCATCAGCCCCATTATACGTTCAAAACAGTAAAAAAAGTAAATTTTATGATTTATCAAAACTATGGGCTCTCAAAAATTAGCAACTAGTAACTGTTTAATATATGTATTAAAGGAAATGCACATGAATTAAAATAAAATTGTATTGCATTCTCTGCTTTTTTCTTTTATTATATCAAATAAAAGCAATACTGCAAATGATGTATTTAAGAAAAATACTACACTTACTTTTTTTAATCCTGTAATTTTGCTCAATGAAGAAAAGAAATTACTACTTAAGATTCCTGATTTTACCATTTACCTGACATATACAAATGTATCGTTTCTGTAATAATATTTAATATATAACTATAATAATTACATTTAATACTGTATAGAGAGCGATTCGTTACACATTATATTTTTCACATAAATATAACTTACCTATTATTTTTTACAAATTTGAATTCTTCAGAAAGTCTTTCACAACTGTGATGCAATTGTAATACAGATAATGTCACCACAGATGGAAATACCATCTAACATTCTCTTCGTAGTTATTAAAAACTTCCCATATGCAAGAGTGTCTCCAGCACTCAGTTGGTTGGACACATAATAAAATGGATGATTGACTAGAAAATAAGAACTATTAAAAATATTTTCCTAAATTAATACATGATATGAAAACTTGGTTTATCTCCACTATTTTCCACGTCACCCAGGAGGTATGGTATGTAAATGCATTAACTCCTTTTCCAACAGAAAAGGTAGGTTCCTTAGAAAATATACATTCCATTACACTTTAAAAAACTAGCACAATTATTTTTACTACACAAAAAAACGAATTATTAATAGTATACAAATGAAACAAAAGAATTACAATATTCATTTTATATAGTACTTTAAATAATTAAAAAGCTACACGAATAAACTTACCTAGTATATATAACTCTGCTTGAATTGATAACAAGTGTAAATATCATCTGATACAATATATTAGATATTATTTAAACACTTACCTGCAATATAATCAAACTTGTACCTTCTAAATTCAATTATATCAAAATTATAATTTTTTCTGTTTAATACCCTATTTGTAAAGTATGATATAAAAACGCTACAATTCATGCTATCGGTTTGTTTCAGATGAATTGGATATGAAATATGCCAATCTTGTTCTTGATGTAACAAAGTATTTAACGTTCTTCTCCATAAATCTATTAATTTAACATATCTACATTCACTTCCGAAACCCAAAGGATCATAAAAATATAATTTTTTGACACTTAACTTAGCAACTAATAAAACCCAATGACAAGACACATTAATGGGAATGAAAAAGAATTCTGCATTCCTAAGTTGGTTAAAATTAAAGGAGTTTCCAAGATTACCTTCTCTTTCCAGAATTTGTATATTTTGCAATAAGCAACTTAATTTGGCAAGTAAAATATTAGATTCGTGAATCTCTCATTCTTTTCGGAATGTTTCTTTATTTGCAGAATCAATGCAATTTTCTGCACAAGCCATGGATGGAATTGAATGATGGTCATATTCTTTGTTTTCAATAATTCCATCACTTAAAACATGATCAAAATACGGAAATTGTTGTACGGAAAATGAGTTAACTTTTTAAATATGTTTATACAGTAGGTGATTATCCAAGCATATATAAATTTACAAATGCATACATAGGTATAAATATGATTTTTTTTATACACCTACAGAAGCATTTATCATGGCTGAACTTTCTTCTACAATCTTTTTAACTTCCTAAAACACATCTCCATTAGTTTGAGACTATACTAATCATGAATATATTGCCTTCACATAAACATCTCCATCAGGAATTTCTAATCCAGTATTGTGCTATTTATATGTTGGAGGATAAACACTTAAGTGTATGCAAATTATTATTCTATATTGATATGCAAAATATGTATCATTTTCTAATTTTAAAACAGAATAAATTCCATTATCTAATCAAAAAACCAATTTGCACTTATGAAACAACTTGCAATACATATTCATATCGATATATGCATGGGGAAATTGACGATATGACATACTCCATAATTCTGCTCTACCATAATAATTATCATTAAAATATTTTATGAATGCTGATTTCTTATCAGCAAATGAAATTCTTAAATTATGCATATTATTTTTAAATTTTATTGAGTCCGTTTCCTCTAAAAGAACTGTCCAAAATGCATAAATTTTTTTCCTTGTTTCTAAATTAGAAACAAGATTAGTTAGCCATTTCTTTAAAGCATGATGAAACATGTTTAATCTCATTGCCAAATGCTTGTTTAAAAGCGGGACCTGTTGTTTTATAATCATTCATAATACAATTAAAATTTAAGATTGGAACTCTTTCTTATGCTGTCGACAAACGTGCATAGTTTTCCTCATCTAATTTATTTGTGATAAATTGACAGATTGGATAACTTATTCCATATTCATCCAGGTACTATTAATTCATTAAATAGAAATCCTTCTGATTGGTTGGATAGAGTCAATGCATAAAAAATTTTTTGTTACAGTTTTTTACCATCATTTCTTTTTGTTCGGCTGTTTGTAAGCCAATTACTAATGAATTGTTTGGCAATTTTTACCCTTTTAGAGACCACCATTCTTGTCCTTGAGGTTTCTAAAACAGCAATTATAAGTTTCATTTTGCAATTTATAGTAATAATATCTGAACAAACATCTTTATGAGGGCAATGAAAGTAATTTCAAAGATTCATTAATACGATAAGGTTTTTTTTTTTTGATAACAAGGATTCTTTAACAAATAAGAAGTTACTCTCGATCATTCTCCTGTTCCTGACATGTTCCATGTACTTTAGATTTCTATGCCCATTTGAAGGTTAAGCTAATAAATTTCCACTAAGGTTTGTTTATTGGTTAAAGTTTATGTTTTGAGGCAACTAATTCATGATTATGCTTTGAAAGGTCTTAAAAATGATATTTAACTGTCTCAAAAACAATGAAGCAAGCAAGGACATTCAGTTGATTATTAGCCTTTAACATATTTTCAACTAGTTTTCTATTAAATGGCTTTGATATGACGGACTTAAAACGATATCTTAATACGAATAAACATTTGTTTTTGGTTGTTTATACACCAGTAGTTTTTTTAAAGAAGAAAAGTCTAGAACTCATTTCTAGCCATAATTTAAAACTAACATGTTCCTAAATTCGTATTCGATTGTCATATTTTTCCATGAACCTTCTTTTCCATGTGTCAGGTACCTAAATTACAATTACTCAGGATGGACAAAGATATGTGAACTTGAATATAGAGCGTCATTCCGTGTATGTTTCTATTTTTAATATATATATATATATATATATATATATATATACTGAAAAACTTTTTTAAGAATAAATATATTCTAATACTGCTTTTTTCCTTTCTTGACCGATCCCTTTTTTGTCATTCTTATTTTCAATAGCGGCATATCCTTTGCATATTTTACGGTACTTAGAAAAAGATTGTGAAGTAAAATATGTATTTCTACACAATATGCAGCATTTTGCCTTTTGTAAATACTATTGTCACATTTATTCAACATTTTGATGTACGTTATCACAATCAAAACCTTCCTCCTCGTTTAAATTATTACTTTCAGCTTTTTAAATTTTAAAAGATTTATTCTCGACTTTTGATGATTGGGACACGTATAATACTAAAGATTCACTTACCTAATGTTTTTGTAACTGATCGATTTCGTTTGTCAATTTTGATCCCTGGGGGAAAAAACAATAATCTAGCTAATGTGTTAAAAAAAATCTTGAAATAAAAAAAAGCAGAAAATTAAAACACACATGAAATCAATCAACAATAAAGAACAGTGAAATAAAAATAATATAACATCACAATATCAAGAAAATAATCAGTATCAAAATGATCAACCACGTATTTATACAACCGATCAGCATCAAACTTCTTTTGACTGTAATTGGGCTTGGCTCAATAACAAACCGTATGGTTAACTTGGCGATCTACAACAAGAGGCCAGAAATATTGTACTAGCAACCATTGTATCGTTGCCACGCAAAAAAGTGAGCATTACACGTCCTAAATCGTTCCTAAAACCTGTAAAAATTCAGAATGAGAGAGTGCATGATTATGGGGTTTAATGGCGCAAGAGTAAAATAATAAAGAGAGATGTGTATATATATATATATATATATATATATATATATAAAAGCTGGTGAACTGGAAACCGAATTCAGATGGTAAATTCGAAAGAGTTACCCCGCTTAAAGCCACCACAGTGAAGAAAAACATGGTCAGAGAGAGGTATATAAAAAAAAAAATAGTTGGTGAACAAGAATCCCAGCTCATATGGCAAAATCAAAAGACGATTTTTGAATCGTTAAAAAGGAAATAACATTAGCATTAAAAACAATAAATTCTCGAAAAATTGGAAAAGTGTTGAATCTGACTTACCTTAAGATGAAGGGACTTGATTTTCTCCAGGCGGATATATGGTGACGATAGGGTTAAGGATCGTACGCTTACTTTTACGCCGCCATATGTACTCGGCGAGGTAATTATCAAATTGACTATCGGCATGTGAATTGTGGTTTTTAAACGAGTGCTTGATAGTGGTCCTCTTCCCTTCGATTAAGTTGGTGTGTGCACCAGTTTCAGGGTCCTTAAAAGTCAGACTGTGGTAGACCTTTAAATAATCGTACTCCTCATCTGAGAGGCAGTAATAAGCCTTCCAACAGTCTGAAATAATTATGGACCCCGGCAAAATCTACTCTTTAATAACACCAAGAAGCTCCTCTTTCGTTCGAGTCTCAACCACACACACACACAAACAATCATCCGTCCTTTTTTCTATACCACCAAAACCCCCACGTATCCATCACAGGCTTACCCCTTCCATACCTCCTTTTGCCAAACTTGCTCTCATCAATGTCAACAACAACCTCTGGACCACCAATTTTAACACTTTCGTTCATAACAGTAATTAAACACACCTCACGACAGAAACCATACCAATCTACAGCAGTATTTTTATTTAATCTTAAATCGTCGACGCAATGCATATTCAAACACTTCCCGAACCACAGCCTAATTACCAACGAAATTTCAATCATACTCAAGTGACTGCTTTCAAACCAACTTCCACATCTTAAAGATTTAATTTTTTTTATGAACATTCATACCACCTTGCTTACGACACAATGATACACCCTCATCTTTCGCACTTTTGTCTTCGGTTAATTTCATCCTCTCCCCACAAATACTACAATTTAATAAACCAGCAATTAATCCTTTTTCCTTGCACCAATCAATAACCGCTTTCATACCTTGAGCTTCAATATGAATAAAGAATGTAGGTGTCATTCCTTGCATACGATCCATGATGAACGTAGTTAAAAATATGTAACGGATCGAGAAAGCTTAATTATAGTTATCTAATTCAATATGGTAGCGATAAAAACGAATATGTTCGAATGGTAACCAAGTTGGCGACTTAACGACCAGAAAAAAATATCAGACATCGCCAATCCAGCTAAAATAGGATACATGATTTTTTTTTTTCCTTTCGTGAATATGTCAAAATTTGTTAAATTATGCATTAAAAGGATTGATCTATTGTTAACTTAACAAATAAAGATATAAAGTTTTCCCTTTGATTTATTGATTATTTTGTTTATGGGAAATATATGAGGAATATTTGTAATTGGGGTACGTAACCCTCACGGGCTTAAATCTCCAGAATTTACTATTTTATTAGGTTGCTGCTGAGCTATGGTTTTTCACTTGCCCAGGAGTTAGAATTTAATACATGAAGAGTATTATATTAAAGTGAGCAATAGTAAACTATTTTTTAAGAAATGCATTAGAGTTGTTTTTTCTGACGTTAATTTCCACCGGCGCTTAGGGAGCGGAGAGCTCTTCTAGCCCGAATCTGGAAATTAATGAGATGCTTTGCTATAAAATGGTGTTTTCATTCTTCAAAGTGAGTTCTAAAATAAGGAAGGAAAGAAAAATTTGGAGAGTTTAAAGTATGTTCATATGGGAAACAGATCTCAGTTTTACCAGCGTCACTATGGTGATCTGATGGTGGAAAAATCTTTAAGGTTGCAGATCAAATATAGGTTAATTGTCGTAGCGCCGTGCAAGGTCGGATGCCTCTCTCTCCCACCAGTTCACCGAAGCCTCATCAGATAGCGCAATTATTAGTTAACCAAACCGAACAGTACTTTTCAGTACTATTGTGTGATGGTTGGGAACCTAAAATTTCCTACAACTTCTTCCCATACCACAATGACCGGAACGGAAATGGACTTCAACTCGAAAATGGATTACTCCTCGGATACATCATCTCGAGTTAGCTCCCCGGCTCCAGGATCCCCAGTGGACTCGCCATGCAACCGGAGAAGGAATCTTGCGAATACAATATCCCTCCCAGAATTCGACATCGAAAACTTACCAGCTACGTAAAAGACATGAAAACAAGTCCGACTTCAGAGCTGATGATCACATCTACTCCATGAACGTCCAAAAGCACAGCGAACTTCAAGAAAAACTTCAATCACTGGTGAGTCCCCTTTCATGCTACTCCGCCCTATGAGTGCATTGGCTGTCCATATCACCCAAAACCTCAAATGAGGAAATCAAAAGAAGGACTATGCGATCAACTCCTCTGTAAATCGAAAGAATCTACCTCAATTCCAACCCCAGTTAAAATTTCCAAAGATGAGGACGGTTTTATTACTCCTCCACCACGGAACACTGAAAAAAACTTAAATTTCACAAATATAAACAGTCTCAAATCACATTAATTGCTACAAATTAATAATCAAAATTTAATAGCTTCAAGTAGCGAGGTTTCTGATTCGACTTTACAACAACCAATAGAATCTATTCAAAAAACTGCCTCCTCTCTAACTCACCTATATTGCTAAAAATCATCAAAAACTACAGAGATAATCTTAAAATTCTCATTAAAGAAATCCCTGCTCTAAGAACTCGCCTCTCAGGAGAGTACGTTAAACTGTACACAAATAACGATCTAGAATACAAATCCCTTAACACAGCACTCAATAGACTTAATTTTGAATATTACGTAATTAAGCCTATCCTCGAGCGACCTATTAAGGTATGCGTGAAAGGTTTACCGAAAGGCACAGGACCGGAAGACATAAAAACTGAATTAATAAAACTCGGCTTCGATGTCCAAAGAATCACTCAACTGCATAATCACAGAAGTAAACGTCCCCTCCCAATTTTTCTAATAATAGCCCGGAACACAAAAGCATACAAAGAGATTTTTCAAGTATTAAACTATATTATAAGACCATAACTATAGATAGCTACAGAGGAAAAGGTGTAACACAATACTACACCTGTAACAATTTTGTTCACTCCTCTGAAAACTGCCGTCAAAACCCACGAAACTTAAAATGCGGTGAATATCACCTAATCAAAAACTTTACTATCAAGGACATACAGGAAAACCTCCTCAGCGTAAACTGCAACCGATATGAAAACATAGCATCTTGGGCTCGCTGCCCAAGCTACCCAAAACCCTCTAAATAATTCACAGCTAATAAAATAATTAACAATAACATAGTTATACCTAAATTTTCATATGCACAAGCAGCTAGGAACAATCCTCCCCCACAGATGGCGCCGCCCAAGCAAAACGGACTAGAACCCTCCACACAAAATGAGGCCAGAAAATGCAATAATCGATCCCCCTCCCTTATCAATACGCTTCGCGTCACAGAGAAGGGAACAATTTCTCCCAACCCATATACCTACTATTTATCCTTATGGACTTGATCAATAAATTTCCTGGTTAGGCGAATCAACTCCTCTGGATTGTAGCCATTAAAAACAATAGAAACCAAAAATACGTGATGTAGAAGCTCTCCTTGCTTCCACTCTAACCTGCTCAAGACTTAACAAGCCCAGCCTAAACTCAACCATTCCAAATTTTCATCGCAGTTCCCTTCCAGAAACGGGGTGAAAGGTTGGTACCTTTACGGGTACCTCGATACCTAGGCATTCCATCACTGTTTCAATATAGTTTAATTAATTATTGTAGTGGTGTTGGTTTTACGCTATTTTATAAAATATTT
>BMAW01075364.1:0-50533 GCA_019974015.1 Nephila pilipes
GTGTCCGATCACTTATGTGAGCCATTTTTTGCTCCGTTCTAAACAATTATATTTTTATTAAATTGATATTTTAATATTTTGACAAAATGTATGTTATGTAATAATTGTTACTAATTTTAAATATGAAACACACCCACAAAAAATTTGTACATGTTTGCTTATTTATTTTATTACAGTTTCCTTTTGTAAAGCACAAGTGTCCGATCACTTTTGTGAGACACTGTAGCTGAATACACAAAGCATTATTTTAAATCTGACTTTTATAAATGGGCGTAAAAAGCATGTTGAATCCTTGTCTGTGGCGTCGGCGCATCTCACGATTTACGCACAGAAATACCGAGAAGTCGAGTTATATTAGAATAATCTGGTTATATGTAGTCTGCAATGAATCTCAAAATTTAGAAAAGATCAAAAGCCTGTCAATTCCTGTTGTATTTGATTTTATTACTGTTTTTATTTTCTAGATTCAAATAATCGAAATATATATTTGAATCTAGAAAATAAAAACAGTAATAAAATCAAAGAGTTGTATTTATTTATTTTCTCCCTGGTTCAGGCGGTTTTGCAGCCGTAAGCAGTCGCTTACCACCAAAGGCAAGCAATGCTCAGAGACAACTTATGTTTGTTTCTGTAAACAATGATTCAAATTCTTAGCCTAAAAACTTCTGTTTTGATTTTATACGCGAGATTAATTTTCTAAATTATATTAGTATTTCCTTTGATAACAAATTTCTTAGGTGATATAGGTTTTAAATTATTTTCGAAGTTTTAAAATACACTCTACAACAACAAAAAAATGACGCACGAAGTAGGAGTTGTCCAATGGAGACAAAAATTGGTGGATAGCAAAATTATGTACAGATTAAAAAAAATAATTAAAACTTCAAAAAAATTGAATTATTTATTTCAGAATTACAAAGTAATGAGTTCAACAAGGAGTTGATCCAACTCTAGCCTGGAGGTAAGCTGTCACACGACATGGCATAGAGTGATAAAGGTCCCTGATGGTCTTCTGCAATATTTCTTGCACAATTTGCTCCAATTGTCGGGCTAAGTCATCAACATTCCCTGGTAGATGCAGTCGCCTTCCCATCATATCCCAGACATGCTCGATTGGAGAGAGATCTGGCTAACCAAGGAAGTGTTTGACAAGCTGTAAGACAGTTCATAGCAGCACGTGCCGCATGTGGCCTGGCATTACCTTGCTGAAAAATAAGGCCAGGGTACTGCAGGTGAGTGAGTGAGTGAGTGAGTGAGTGAATGTAAAGTTTATTGGCGCAAGAGCCAGATATGGTTATGCTGCGCCCAATAAGATTAAACTGTGGTCTAGACGTGAAGTTGAAAAAGATAAAAAGTGGTTTACAAGAAGGAGGGTCGAAAATAGAGAAGGATGGCTAGGGTATCCCGGGAGTGTGGCACCCGTGTTTACCAAAGATAGTAAACCCCATGGGAAAGAAAAAGATCACTAAGGTACCTCGGGGTCATGATACCCGTACTTACCTGAAGAAGGCAAGTCCCCGAGGTCCCCCGATATAATCCCCAGGGGCAAGGTGCCTGGATATACCCCCAGATACTGGGTACCCATTTTAGTCGCCTCTTACGACATGCATGAGCTACAGTGGGACTATTCTGTCATTCCCGGTCACCACACGGGTCCAGGGTACTGCAGGAGGGAAGGTAGCTAAACAGGTCTGAGAATGTCGTCTACTTACCACTATGCTGTAAGTGTGCCTCTAATGACGACCAAGTGAGTCCGGCTATCAAGAGAAATGGCACCCCAGACCATAACCCCTGGTTGTGGGCCTGTGTGGCATTCAATAGCGAAAGCAGGATCGGCATGCTACCCTAGGCGTCTCGAGACACGTTTTCGATTATCGTCAAGACACAGTTGGAAGCGGGATTCGTCACTAAACATTATACATCCTCAGTCAGCATCATTCCAACCTGATTGAGCCAAGCACCACTGTAATCTGGCTCAACAGAATGCAGGCGTGAGTGGCAGGTGGCGTAGTGGTTGGTATGAGCGTAGATTTTGCTCTATCAGCTGTGTGTGAATGGTCATGGAGGACACTCGTATGCGGTTCGCACGTCTGATGGTTGATAACGATGAATCAGGCGCTGTGACAGCTCATCTGATAATCACTCTGTTCTCCTAATCTGATGTGGCCCTAGGTTGACCGCTACCATCATGACATTCAAAGCTGCCATTGTCCTCCCATTCTTGCCAGCATCTTCTAATCGCCGCATCGCTTTGATCCATTTGACGAGCGATTCTCCGATTTGCCCAACCCGCCTCTTTCAGTCTAATGATACGACCTCTTTCAAACTCTGAAAGTTGCTCGTAATGAGTTCGAATCCTGCGGCTAGACATTTTTTCAGTCGTTGAAAGGTATGCTATATCGTAATGCAACAGAAAATTTGACCATCAGATTGAGAATCGCTTCTTATATACACCAGTTGAGTGAACAGTGCTGTAGCTCTTGCGATTCAATCATTAGACAACAAATTTCAATCATTTGCATGTTCGGTCCAAATGTCTTTGCATACGAAATTTCATTACAATCCCGCAACTCCTTCTTGGTATGGGTTTTTTTTAGATAATATATGATACACCACACTTGCTAAGTAGCAAAAATAAGTAAATGAATCAATCCTCCTTTTTTTTTTTTTTAAATAAATGTATTGGTTTTAGTCTCTGTATGGAATATAGAAAAATATTTTCAAAAATACTATCATAAGTACTTTACTACTCGAATCAATTTCATTTCTTCATTGATGTAGTTTGAAATGATGATGATAGTGAAGTTTTATTGGCGCAAGAGCCATATGCGGCCGTACTGCGCCAAACAAGGCAAATCTTTAATATAGACGTTAAAACAATGAAAAAAGATAGATCGACAAGAAGAGTCAAATGAGAAAGTAAAGTTTATTGGCGCAAGAGCCAGATATGGCTATGCTGCGCCAAACAAGATTTAGCTGTGGTCTGGACGAGAAGAAATTGAAGCAAAGACACAAAATGGTTGACAAAAAGGAGGGTCGAAAATAGAGAAGGGTCTCTAGGGTAACTCGAGGGCGTGTCACGCGTGTTTGATGTAGTTTGAAAATGCCAAAATTAGTATATGATACGGATTTAAATTCAAAGTGTGCAAAAAACTGAAGTGTGTGTGTGAGAGAGAGAGAGAGCGCGTGCATGTGGTAATAAATATATTTTTAAGAACTTGCATAATTCTTGTTCTTCATTTAAATAGAATGTGCCCCCCCTTTGCTGCTCTACAAAACTACTTTCGTTTGTAACGTGTTCGACTCCTATTGACCTGGTCAATAATGTTCGAGAATGAAGCGAAGAAGTAAATAAAATTGAATTTATTTACGATTGAATTTTTAATGGGGGATGTGATTAACTTATCATACATAACACATCGGCTCATATATATATCATAATCGTTACTATTCAAAAGTAAATACAAAGCGGCTTCCATTAGCCTTTGAAGTTAAATTACGGCCTTTGCACAACTGTTATTCCATCAGAGCAGCGAACAGCTATCTTCTTCCTCGACTAGTATTTATATAGGAATCTGATGATTATGTAGAGCAATATGTCCGATAATATATGACGTGATCTCCAATATAACGAAACATAGTTTCTTTATTAAATGCTTTTTTATATCCAAAATTTTCCATTATTTTAAAATTTATATCATATCTAATCATTCCGTACTGATATTGTTTTATTATAACACTTTCCTGTACAAAATTCTCAGAATTTTCATCACAAAAGTTCTTCTGTGACGTAATTTCTGAGAGAAAAATAATTTTATATGCTATCCTCGATATCTAAAATAATAAGTGAAATAATGGAATCTTAACAGAACAGTACTTTAAAGATTTTGTAGAAAATTCTTAAGCTGACAATATATTTGAAAACTTTTGCGTATATTTGATGCTTGTTTTTAATATATAAGGTAGTATACTCTATTAAGGTCGAATTTCTAGTTGTTTCTGGGGATGCTAGATTTCTTCAAACATCAAAATACAATCTGATGACAAAATATTTTACACGGACAGTTTGAAACTGTTAATATGCATGTCGTAAGAGGCGACTAAAATGGATACCTAGCATCTGGGGGTATAGCCGGGCACCCTGCCCCTGGAGATTATATCAGAGGATCTCGGGGACTTGCCTTCTTTAGGTAAGTACGAGCATCATGACCCCGAGTGATCTTTTTCTTTCCTATAGGGTTTACTGTCTTTGGTAAACACGGGTGACGCACCCCCGAATTACCCTAGAGATCAATCTCTATTTTCAATCCTCCTTCTTGTCAACCAATTTTTGTCTTTTCTCCACATCCAGACCACAGTTAAATTTTGTTTGGTGCAGCATAGCCATATCTGGCTCTTGCGCCAATAAACTTTACTTTCACACTAACTCGAAACTGTTAATCAATGGGTGGTAACTAAACTTCAATAAACGTACTCTAAAAATAATAAAATTCGGCAGATTTCAAGTCTAGTTATATTATACAATCATTCAGATTAAATCATTAAGGTCGGACTGTTTGTCGCCCCAAACCTTGACCCAGAGGTTCACAAATTTTGCGCCATGGAATCTCATATTTTTACCTCTTACTTATGATTAATCATGTTTTAGGGAAACAGTAGTTCAAAGAAGGTGTCGTGAGTCGAAAAATTTCGGGAACCACTTGTGACGACCGTCCTTCATTGTTTAATTCTACTGCCATCTTTTCTTCTAATCGCACAGTTAATTGCACTTCACTTAAAATAATTAAAAGCAAGATATAAAATACTTTATTAATCACTGAAGAATAGATGAGGTTGCTCTCTCTTGAATCCCACTAACTCGTCAATTCTAAATTATGATCAACTACTATTTCACTCGTTCTGATTCAATCACTTCTCACAAATAGCCGATTCTTATTTTAGTGCCTTAACTCATCTTAGATTTTTTAGCACGCGCGGAATATTTGATGTCTTCTCAATGTAGTGATCAACATGAATCGTTTCACGAAAGCCAAATTGTTCGATTTTCACTTAGTGTATGGACAAACAGAAATAGATACGTGGTTGCAGAATTGTGTCGGGAAAGATTTTCCACGAGGTGCTTACCAAACCACCAAATATTCGCACATGTGCCTCAGAACCTGTTTAAATATGAATCCTCACATTACCGATGCAGAATACCGGGAGGTCACAATCAACTCGAACTTTTGTATTGAAAGAGAGTTTGTTGAATGCTGCGGATCGAAATCCCGATTCTGGATTATGGGCACATATAGCTGCAACAGGATCATCTCGAACAATTATTCTGCACTGCCATACCTTACGTCTTTTTCATCTTCAAAGAGTTCAACTACTGCAGCAGGAAGGTAGTTATCCATGACGTGTCGCGCTTGTACAGTGATTTCATCATGAAGTTTAGTTTTTATTAACGTCGCACTAGAAGCAACACGAGGGCTATTGGCGACGGACCTCGTAATATTGAACCTCGGTCAAGTGACGAGGACGACACCTGAGCTGGCACCCCCCTTTCCTAACATCCACACCACGCCAACGGGAGGACTTTGGGCTCCGAACAGATTTAACGTGCATCAGCCCCGGCTACACGGCGGGTCTTTGGCGACCAAGGATCGAACCCGCGACTGAACGAAAACCGCCGGCCGCTAGTCCACGACCTTGACCACTAGGCTACCGCGGCCCTGATTTCATCATGAAAGTGCAGTCGAACTGCAATTCCAAATTTGTTTTGTTCACTGATGAAGGTCTTTTTCACGCGAAAAAGTATTCAAACAAGATGTAACTATAATTTAGACGTTTGAATGAGTGAGTGGTATTTTTAATGGAGCAAAAGCCAGATGTGGCCAAGCGCCAAACAAGGTGGGTGAAAGCTAGTTTATAGTAAAGATTGATCTAGATGTGAAAAAACTGAAAATGGACAAAGTGGTTGACAGGAAGGAGAGTCAAAAATAGAGAAGGATCACTAGGGTATCCCAGGGGAACGACACATATGTTTACCAAAGATAGTAAACCTCATGGGAAGAGAGAAAGTGAGAAAGTTAAGTTTTTTGGCGAAGAACCAAATATGGCTATGCTGCCCCAAACAAGATTTAACTGTGGTCCAGACGAGAAGAAATTGAAGAAAAGACAAATTGGTTGACAAGGAGGATAGAAAATAGAGAAGGATCGCTAGGATAACCCGGGGGCGCGTCACCCGTGTTTACCGAAGACAGTAAACCCCATGGGAAAGAAAAAGATCGCTAGGGTGCCTCGGTGAAACCTCATGGGGAAAAAAGATCACTGGGATGCCTCGGGTGAATGATACCTGCACCTACCTAAAGAAGGCAAGCCCCTGAGGTTCCCTGTATAATCCCCAGGGCTAACCCTCCCCCCAAACACTGGGTAACCATTTTAGTCGCTTCTTACGACATGCATGAGCTATAGAGGGACTATTCTTTCACACCCAATCAATAACGCTGGTGATATCCGAAAGCAATGCAGAGTAAAAGTGCTGATGGTAAAACTCATTTAAATAAAAATAATAAATCTATAACAGCAAAAATCCAATAAGAACATTCGGAGAGAAACCAGAAACTCGAAATCACGTGGAAATTTAAAGAGCTGAGCATAGTTTGTTTACATTACGCTTTCCCATCTCCCCCACTACAATTGATGCGCAAAATACCAAAGTAAGGCAAAATATTTATGAAATTGAAAGTCAGAATTCTAAAACTACATTGACTTTCTAGAGATCCTTAAAAAAATGTCCCACCTTAAAACACATATATGTATCGCCTGACCCTTGAGTTTATTCTCCAGTGATGCATGGATGGGACGTCCGGTTGTGAAAGATGATCGCGAGTGATTGCATGGATGGGACGACAGTACTGAAAGGGTTATTAAGACTCCCCTTGATCAAATCCATCTTTGTCATGGTGCAGTACGTCCAGTCTTCTTGCTCATGAATAATGTACTCCCACAAAGGTTAACTAAAATGTCCAAGACACAAGAACGGGAAGATATTAAACAAACGATCTTCATATTAATTCCATTTAAAACTCATAGCACTCGTTCGGGCTGCACTTACGGCAGATGTACACCACAAAAAAATAAGCCCTTCTAAAACTTTGTAATTCTAAATCGCTTTGGGAGGCTTTTCTATAATAAAAGATTCACAACAACAGTTAATTTGGATAAGTGGCCTAGAAAATAGTTCAAGGGCTAGTATGTCATTAATTTTCGTGATTTCTTAAATAGATTATTTTTACACCCTTATATTTTTCTTTTTAATTCAAAAGACGAAATGTATATCACTTCATATAAAAAAAAACTATTATAAATAACGATTTTGCGCATGAAAGAATTTTCATTTCTCCAATCATTGTCTCCCCACAAAGGGTTGTCTTCTTTTGGTAAGTGAAGAATTGATGACCATGTAATCTTTCCTTTCTCCCAAGATGTTTGCTGTCTGTGGTAACAGGGGAGATTTCCCATAGGAATGCCCTAGCAATCTTTATTTTCATTCCATCACTTTTTCTTGAATTTATAGTTTAAGATGCATATAAATTAACAAGTGACTGACACAGCTTAACCAAATATGGATCTTGGGCCTATAAAAAACAATCAACCGATGTTGATAATAATTACTTCTCACAAAATGTTTTTGTATATTAAGAAATGTTATTCAATATGTTATTAAATTTACAAGATGCTTCCATTTTTCATAAATGGTTAGTAAAAGTAAAATTTTAAACTATAAATATTTGCAGATCCTGATTATTTTTTCAGATTCATCCACTATTCCCACCTTGAGTGCAAAGAAATAGATTATAAATGAGTTAGTAGATATACCTTTTAAAAGCTCCAAGAAAAAATAAACGATTTTCTGCTTTAAAATAGTGAGAAAAATAATGCTATTACTATTCAGAATAGATATATAAAAAACAAATATAGAAAAACGATAATTTACTGGTTTGAGTATAAAAAAAATATACTGCCTGTATTTTAAAAATATACCTAATTAATCTTGCTGCTGTGGTGTGCAGAAAATCTCTACTTCAAGTGATTAAATAAATTTTCAACTTACTAAATGCAAGAGGTTCAGTAGCCGTGTTTGATCAGTAAATACTACTTAAAATGTAGGTCAATTCTAATGCAATTATAATTGATATATGTATGAACTGAACAAAAATTTTGCGATTGTATAGCAATAATGAATTTGCTGTAGCTGTAATGCATTTTAAAACTTTCATTAAGAGCATCATATTTGAACTGCTTCTTTTCAAATTTGAAAAAATCAGCTATTCCTACAATGAATAATACATTGGTTAAATGGGTTTAATATCAATATTTATATAAATAAATATTTAATTCCTGGGCAATTTTATTTATTTTATTATAACAAGCCATATGCGCACACGTTATAAAATATTCATGGAATAGAAATATCAGAAAAAATTATTTCAAAACCACTTTAATTTTATCAATTTCTGAAACAATACATATAATTCCTATAATGCTTACAATAACATATAACATTTGTTTATTGAATAAGAGTATTCAATAAATATGAAGCTTTATGAACTGAGATTTGACAAAAGAGAGCTGAATTTTATATAATTCTAACATCAGCGTAACACTTTTCTCAAACATTGCATAATATTAGCTGCTTCATTTAATATCTAAAAACTTTTTACTGAAACAGCTCTTTTCTTCATTCTCAGTTCTTTGGTTTTGTAACATTACCTCAATTGTGCAACATTTGTGCTTATTACTGCTACAAATAGAAGTCAAGGAATAATTTATCTTAAATCTTCTAGAACAGTTTCAAACACATTTTACTATTCAATCAAAACACTGTTAAATTTATAAACATATTTCGCATGATTTTTTTATATAGTAAAAAAACTTTTTATGAATAGATTCTGAATAAGTATGTTTTTAATTAAATTGGTTCTAAGTTTGTAATTAGAGCTTTTACTTTCGATTCTCATAAAAATACTTAAATTGTGAAAGTCTACTTTAATCAATATCTACTTTCAAAAATTCTGATTTTTTTCTTCTTTGCTCTATATTTTTTCAAAATACTTTACATGTTTTTAAAAACATATCAAACAAGAAAATTGAAAATATGAGTATTTTTGCACATCGAATGAAGAAAAAAAATTCGACTAATCCTTACTAAAAAAGGTTTTTGAAACATGCATTTAAAATAGAAACATTTATACCTTATTGGATTTTTAAACATAAATACTGCTATCAATAAGATACCATCATCCAATCTCATCATTCTGATTAAAGACAAGGAAAGTACTCACATAAGATAGTATCACTTTCTCTACACTTACACATTATATCATATTAAGTTTTTCAAACTAATTAGATGTAAACAAGGTGCAAATTCAGGTCTTGCAAATATCTAAGCATAATATGACTGTCTTTGGTTGAAACATACAATGTCCTGCTTTAATCTAAGAACTTACAAGTACATACTGGGCAACAAATTCTTCAGCATGACATGAGAAAAACAGGAACCACTGAAGAATGCTCAATAACAACGAAAAAACTTGGATACTTAAAAAGAAACTTAAATATAACGTGCCATAGACATTCAACAACTTATACACTTCAAAAATTTACATAAAAATAGTTTTCTTCTTTGTATTTAAGATTTATAGTTGCTACTAATATCCTTAATGATGGTGATATTTTTTAAGCATAAAGAAGCTCTGATTAAACAAAAAAAAAGGGGGAAAGGGCATAAAATATGTCCAGAAGAAAAGGAAATGAACCTCAGCAGTAAATTTCTTTTTTCATTTTAAAGAATAAAAAACTTATCCCAAACTTTAAAATCATTAAAAAAAAGAGGAAAAAAATAGCAACACCCAAATATTAATTATATTACAGCTGTTGTATGACAATCTAATAAACCATATGGATGTAATCATTTCTAACAACAGAATTAGAATTTCACAAAACTCACAAATGCTACAAAGAATTATGCAGCCTATCAAATAAATCATTTAATTTTTGAATAATCAAATACTAGCTTTGTAAATCAGTTTAAAAATATTACAATGCCTTGTTTAAAAGATCGTTAATTCCAGATAAGTTAAAACTGATATTCTGTAAATGCGGAACAGAGTTCTTTATTAATGTTAAAGGATACAATTTATAACAATTTTTTAAAAAAAAAATCTTAGCTACAATTAAAAGAAAATCACTGTTAGGTTGTTTAATTAAACAGTAACTGACATGTTTAATATAATGTTTCTCAAAACATTTTGTTATCCCCCCACCACAATAGACTTAAATTCATTTCAAGTGAAGCAATCTGTTTACCTTCAAAAATAAAGTAAAGTAATTAAAATTAGAGTATTGTTTTGCATATCACACACCTTTCCATTTAATACAATACTAAAAACTCAAAGTGTTGATCAGAAACGGTACTGTCTTTTAATCACATCAAAAGTTACAAAACAATTTTACATTTTGTAATAAAATTTGCATAGTAGAGTATAAATAAAAATTTATAAAATGTATTTCAAGAGCATTGTTTGAAATCAGAGTATTCTAATATTTAAACAATCATTTTTTTCAGTCATCTTCATTCTGCGTTTTCAGCAAACGTCTAGCTCCCCGATTAGCTGGGCCTTTGGGTTTTGAAAATTTTTGCTTGAAAATATTTTGCTTTGGATGGATCTCGTCTAATAAATATTCTTCTGTAAGATCTTGTGCATCATCTATTTCAATCTGAAAAAAAATTAAGTAAAAGTTGACTAAATTTTTTTTTTGGAAACTAAACTTCTACTTTTAGAAAAAATACATATGACCACATTTTACAAAGTGGATTTCCATGTAATATTATGCACTATGGTTACTTAGAGTAAGTCCATATATTTGCATAATATGTTATATATATTTTATAGACTATAACTGATGAATGATGTATTGAGCTCTGATGCACTAAAACAGTCTGAATATGTGTATAATTCATTTTTTACAATACAATGAATACTACATTTAATCAATTGTAACAAACCCTTTCACCACTAAATATGAAATAAAGTTTCTAACCAGAAAAAATTCATAAGTACTGATTTATCTGACTTTTGAATCTTTTTAGCACAGTTTATATCAATGTGGTAGATACCAAACAAAATAAGCATATCTAAAATGAATTTGAAATTAGAAAAAACAAATTGCAACTTATAATGAGCATTGTCTTATGTAAATATTCAGTTATTCTTATTTTGTTGAAAATTTGTATTGTGTTATTTTCAAATTTCCATCTGATATTCATTAAAAGTCAATCATAGTAAAATTACTACATTAAATAGAATACTATTTTATACTACCCAAGCCTTATATAAAAAAATAGAATTCTTAAGAGTCAAAAAATTAATTTCGTTTCCATGAGAAGCACATATAATATAGAAGTAATTATATGCATCAAACATGAACCTTTACAGATATATAGAAAATCCAGTATAAAATTTTCACTTTATTCACAAGTGTTAAAATTATATAGTAAATTTACATTTGTAAAAACCAATATCTAATGAAATACCTTTTTTGCAAGCTCTATTCCAATCTTATTCTCTATCACATTCAGAAGAGGAGCTTTACAACTTGAATACAACATTCTTTCTTTAACAGAACAGTTATAACCAGGAACAGAATAAATAAAAACTGAAAAAAAAAAAAAAATGAAATCTAAAAACAAAATTCCAATTATTGAAATAATATTTAATGTAAATATAATTTAAATGTGTTATTGAGTATCTTAAAAATTACTAATGCATTATATTTTATGTAGCTCATCACTTCTTATATCAAAAAGTCAAATATTAAACTTAATTTAAAAGTATTCAAAATTTCAATTGTGCACAACATTTTTCATGAAAGTACTAATAATTTTTTCAAAAATTTGAATACATGCAGTGATTTAAAATAATTTTAAAATTTCTAACAGAATAATTTGATTATTTAAGCATGATACACCCTCTATAATCTGGCACTTCACCTATTTGGTTCTGCCAGTAATCCTGCATTTCTACATTAGCTGACAAGTCAAAGAGAGTTATACCTTCTACTTAAAACGAATAATGTAAGCTATCAATATAAAACGGAACATTTTTGTAGATTTAGTTATTTTATATGTTTGACACTTTACTTGTATGTAGGGTATTTAATTTTATTCAATAATACATAGATCTTGCTGTTTAAATTCAGTTTTCAATGATTTCTCAAGAATTTTAACATTTTCAGTAATCAAGCAGTGCTCTGGTACATCTGTCAGATTACAAAGAGAGTACTGTATTTAGATGTAAATATAAAAGGCAAGTGTTAAATAATGAAAATTTCAGAATCAAAATTATCAGTTACTTTTCCTGAAATAAATCTCGTTACAAAAATTATGAATATTGCTTATCAAATAAATTCAATAGCTTACAGCTCTATAAAAATCTAAGTTGAAAATGCAGAAAATTCTGTCCATACTTCGAAAAAAACTAAAGATCTCCAATAGATAAAAAAAAAAATTACTTTTAAGGGTTCCAAGATATTGAGTTAAAATTATTTGAGTTACAAAAATGAATCATTATGTAAGTCAATGTAGATGTAAAAAAGTATTTTAACATTGTGAAACATTAGGATGGGATGAATTTTTGTTCATGATAAATACAGAGTATTGGAAATTTGAAACTGATACACAAAACATGAGATTATTCCATATGAAATCCAATTTTGGATATTTCTTCCAAACAAAATAATGATAACATTTAAGTGTGGCAGGACAAATGTTTTAAAAAATAGAATATATATATAATATGTTTGACAACATATTCCTATACATTTATTGACATTTTACTTGTTTTATCAAATTGAGGAAGATTTTGTAGTGCAGTTCCTACAAGGAAATATGTTAATGGATAAGAAAAACTTTTTTTGTAAATATTAAAAAACTTGATATTGATTACAAGAAGCATTTTTTTTTAAATACTTAGAATAGCGAAATGAATTAATTTTTCATTCAGAAATTACCAAACCCCCATTTCCCCACTTTTGGTTAAAAAAATTATGAAGGTGCAAGAGCACATATTTTTCAAAAATGCAAATGAAATCTATTTCATGTGCATATTCAAATACAAATAATGATATAAAAGAAATGATATATCAATAATAATTAGATAAATTTAGCAAGTTTATTGCATCAATCAATGGACTGATTTCCTCAAGAATGACTCAATTTCCATTGAGTATATTTTCTTTTGATCTACTTAACAGATTATTACAAAACTTTTTGCACATCTATGAATTTATTGCAAAGAAAATAAAAGAAAGTATTTCAATAAAAGTAAAGATAAAGTTCAAAACTTAATAAAATACTACAAATAAAATATAGGAAAAAGTCATTGAAAAACAAAACAAAACTTAAAATTTCAGAAATTCTTTTTGATACATTTTAACTACATCTTTCTATAAATGCACAATATATAGCATTTGTCAAATTTTTGTTGACAATGTAATACAAATGTAATGAAAATTATTTTAATTTAATAAAAATGGTGTATACATCCACAAAACTATAAGTTTACAGCATTTCAAAATAGTCTGACCATGAAAACATTAAATTTATTCAAAAGAAATAGAAAACAGGAAAAAATGTGTGCTGTTTGATTTTAAGGCCTCAAATGGTAAAAAAGGAAAAATGACCTCAATTCTTTGTAGAACCATGATTTATGATTGTATCGAATAATAGAACTGCTGCCATTGAGTCATCCAGTTTGTGAAATAAGTTTACAGATATGTTATTCCACTAACTTAAAATTGATGCTTTCAGTTGAGGAACACCATAAAACTGCTGACTATTACTGTAAAATGTCCTCAACCAAATATATACATGGGGGTTTCTTAATGGTGTTTCAATCTGGACTTCTGACTGGAAATTTTGATATAGACATTCCATGTGCTTCTAACCACAAAACTGTCAAGTTAGAACGATGTATAGATGCATTGTCTAGAAGAAACATCCAATGTTGACCACCTATAACTGATAACAGAGGCAGTAAAAACTCCCCAGGCATATTTTGATAATGAATGCAATTCATTCAAACATTTATAAAAGTAATAACCACTTAACCATCATATTCAAAAGCAGCCCATATCATGACAGAACCACCTCCATGCTATCTTTGATTTAAATATGAATCATCCTTTAAATGATACCAATAATAATTAATCCCATCAAAGTCAACCATATTATAAACTTTTTTTCATCTCATAAAATTAGTTTTTCCATTATCTATCCAAAACATACAATTATGAGCAAATGCTAAGTGAGCCTGTTAGGTAGAGGGGAGGGTTCTGGCCATTTTCTTCCGGAATAAGACCAAAATTTGTTTTTAGAAAGTGTTGAACTGCTCACATATGATATATCAGTGGAAGTTCATGTAAAATTTATCCAGCATACATTTTTCATCTCAAACTTTACACAAAATCATTGTCTTCTTGAACAGATGTTAATTTATTTCTTCCACTACATCTTTTGGAACCATAATTGTGAAGATCATTAAAATGCACGTTTTTGATTAAACTATTACATCAGATATTATCCTTCTCCCACCCCCTCAACACATGAACTTTTTTAAAGTTGACCAATAGCTCCCCATTCATGTAATATTAAGTAACTTTTACCTATTTATGAAGAAAAAAAAGTATTTATAGATAATTATCTATGAGAAAAATTGTTAAAATACTTACCTAAACCAATTTTCAGATATGAAAAATATGTGGACATAAAATTGTCAAACATTCTTAGGTTTATTTAGACATTATAACTATTATCTTCAGACAAACCAAAATCCTGAACTAATATACACTTACTCAGAATGTGGCATAATTATGCGATCAGCACATATAACATTTTCCTCTTTCGCAGATTACTTGTTGAGAAAGAATAAAAAAAATATTGTGCCCTTAAAATTTTGTTAGTAGATGTATAATTCTGTTAATATAATAATTTTTTTTTTACAGAAAATAAGAATTATTTTTTCAATTGCTCGAACATCAAATATTATTTAGCATGAACCTTTCTTTCAAGAAATGAACAAGAAAATATTTAAGAAATCTAAATGAAAATGTTCTAAAATTACAAACAAGGTTAAAAATTATGTTGTAATACTTGAATATAAGCACTGATTACAGTTTCTAATATTTAAAAATAATTTCAAGAACATTCAACTATGAAAATATATTCACCAATGCTGTTTAATTGATCTCCTTCATATGAGTGAGGTAGACAAAACAAATGATATCTAGCATGATCAGAAGGAACTCTATCAGCTAAAGAATGTACATCAATATTCAATCTTTCTTCAAGATTAATTTCTTCTTTTTCCATGTCAATACTCTAAATAAAGAAATTTACTACTCTGGATAAAGAAATATATATATATGTTACATTAAAAATTATAAATATAATCTAGGTATTTAACAAACATAAAAATTACAATAAAATTCAGATTAAGTTATACAGAGTATGCAACATAAAATGAATATTCAAAATGATTTTTTTATGATACAACAAATAACCTTATAAGAGTTAAATTGCTTAAATTCTGAACTCATTTCAGTTTTGAAACTTTGGTACTATGTATTTCTTTGCAATAACATTTCAAAATTTAATGTCTGATAATTTTTCAAGAGCTCAAGATCTCTTATGTTGTACCAAAACTAGTAACCAATCAGATCATTCAATAATTAGCTAATAAATATGACATATTAAAGTTTCTTTCTGTAGTCACCAAAATGTCTTACGCTTAGAAGAAACTAATACTTAACAAGCTACTATACATACAAATATTCGGTTCTGAGTTATTTTTCATTGGTTTCGAAATCTTTTCAAAGTCTTTTACAAAGCAAAAACATACCAATAAACATACAGTATTATAAATACTCACCTTAAGCTAATTAGTAAAATTCTATTATGTAAAACATAATGAAAACCATGAGCTAAACCTAAATTATTCATTTGTACATGTCTAATTAGAAAGCTCAGTTATGTCTATTTTTTTTAGGTGCAGGATAAGAATATGAAACAAACTTGAACAAAAAGTGAAAGAGACATTTTTTTCATCAACAACACAACTGTAACCTGAACAGTAATGATTATATTTGCATGTGACAGTAATAAACCATTTCGCCAGGGGAAAAACTCATTTACAAGGAAACTACTCAGAATATAACTTTATAAACAAAAACTATGGCACATTGACCCTTCATAAGCACCCCAAAGAATAACAAGTTTCTGAAATTAAAGATCTTAAGTCAAAGAAAAAACTTGAGTGAAACAGATGTTTACTTTTAGCAAAACCTACTATTGAGAATTCATTACACTGTAATGAAATTTGTAAAATTGAAGAATGATTCGAACCTTACAAATCAACTCCTAACAAAGCTAATCCACACTTCTCAGACAACATATTTGAATTTAAAAGTACATACTACACAGATATTTTGCTGTATAAAACAATTATGACTAATTTTTACAAGGTTGAAACCTGATTAAATTTTTTTTGCTGTTCACATGTTTTCCCTTTTTCCCCTAGTACATAGTTACACTTTTAGCATTACTGACACTAACACAAATATAGATTAAAAATTTAATGCAAAAATGAATATTATTGCATTTAACACACCACTTTTAAATTTGCATAAAACTTTAATGCTTATGAAGCAATAAATAAAAACTTGATTTTGTTTGTGTCTTATAGCTCATAAAAATACTGAAATTTTATATTTAGTGGCTCATAAAATTTATTTAGTAGCTCATATAACTTCTATGTAAAAATCTAAGATTCCTTTGTAATTCAAAGGAAATTGAGTAATTGTTTATTAATGTTGCACTGAGAAACAACATGAGGGCTATTAGCATGACGCATCATAATTTTGAACCTTGTTCAAGTAACAAGGATAACACTTGAGCTGTCACCTCAACCAGATTTAATATGCATTAGCCCCACTACTGCAGGTCTTAGTAGCATCAAGGCTTAAACCCACAATTCAATGAAAAAAATAGAGGCTGTGACCATGGTCACTATGATACTGCCATCACTAAGGAAATTGAACTTAAAGCATCAAAAATAAAATTAAACTGAATTTCAGTTGCAATCTTCTGTATATTATTTCATATATAAACAAATATGAAAATCTACTGAATTAAACTTTTCTGAAACAGCTTAATATGGCAAGCTAAATTCCAAATGCTTGTGGGGAAAAAAATCCAAACAACAGGTTACAGAAATATTAACTGGAATTGAAAACAGTAACTTATGCAACAAAAACATACATTAAAGGTCAACAATTCATAAAAGATCTGGAAACCATTCAAATGGTGAATTAACAATGATACCAAAATGCTAAAAATAATTCCTTTTACAAGAATCTGTTCGATTAATATTTGATCCTCATATTTATCTAAGGATCTGAATAAAAGATTTATACTGAAAATTATCTAATTTATCACAAATTATTAGAATTAAATACATAACTACATTTGAATTTCTAAAGGTTACTCTGAACACAATTACATTTGTCACATTTTCAATTGCAATTTTTCACCATCTTTTTTCTAAGATATTAATTTCTGTTACACACACACCCAACTACTACCACACAAAAAAAGCTATGGGTATATAAAATCAAATTTGCAATTTTAAGGTTCCATTATACATAAAAATAGAAAACTAGATTTGTTAAATTTTTGAGAATTACTGAATTTTCTGAGGTTAAAAATTTACAATACTCACACATACATTTTGCAACAAGAAAAAAACTATTATTTATTAAACTATTTAAATACATGCTTTAGAATATGTCATAATTATTAAACTATTATATGTGCTTAAGAAAATATCTCATGTATTATGTTGAAGAGTCTTTCAAAATAAGATCATTTTTTAAAATTATTTTTATTCAGCAATATTTAGAGAAATACAAAAATTTCAACTAAAATAAGCATTTGAATTATACACATGGTACAAGGGAGAGATGATCCTCATTAAAATTTACATCAAACTTTTATATTATATATCATTTAAAAGAAAATTCATCCTTATGAATTAACAGC
Organism: Nephila pilipes; assembly: GCA_019974015.1. Lineage (NCBI taxonomy): Eukaryota > Metazoa > Arthropoda > Arachnida > Araneae > Nephilidae > Nephila > Nephila pilipes. The sequence continues at coordinate 18,143 of BMAW01075364.1, forward strand.
AGCAGCAAATAAAAAAAAAAGTCTTCCTCAAACTTCATTTACCCTTCAAATATTTATTTCTATTTCATATCAATTTTTTCAGCTTTAAATTTTTTTTAAAATCAGTTTTATGATTTTCCCTCATTTCTTGTATTTATCACTAAAATACAATTTTCTTTAAGATGCTATGTATACTTATTATCTATTATGTCTGCTACAGACATCATTTTTAAACAAATTTATCTCATTTTACTTTGACCTCATAAGTTCGGTTTTTAGATTCTCTCTTTCAAAATTTATCAGTTTTATAAAAATGTCTGAAGTTTTAAATTTCCAATTAAATATTACATTTTTTTTTTTCTAATTTCGTGAACTAAAAGATACGTTTATAAAGAGATAAATCATAAAACTGAATCAAACATATTAAAAACGAAAAGAGAGAAATATCTGTTGAAGAATGCATCAGATTAAATTATTAATAGCTGTTGTATATCAGGAATAGAATCCAACATATTTCCATAATACTTATTTTCATACAGTTAAGAGCTTGTTTACTATATTAAACATTTTATGCAGTCAGATCAAACAAATGTGACTTTTTAAAACTGAAATCTAATTCAATGAAGCAGCTGTAGTTGAATGCATGGCAGTTCTGAATTTTCAGATTACTTACCTAATTGCAAAGTTTAATTTTTTAAATAAATTTTCAAATATAAATCATTCAAGAAAATCATATATAAAATTTAACACAAAATTTACAAAGTGAATAGATAAAATTTTAATGTTTTTTTTTTACTCAAAATCAAAAACCAAGTTACCATTTGTACATAAGTGATACGGCGGTCTTTCAAATCACAAAGTGCATTAATGAGATCATCTGATACAGGAAAGCATACTCCCTGCATAGTTTGATGTTTAGCATCAATACCTCCAGCTGCCTAAAATATAATGGGAAATTAATAGCCATGAGCTTCGAGCTTACCCTTAAAAATTACCTTTTGTCCTTTCAAAAACCATCATGCAAAATTATTGGGAAAGGGAGGGAAGGGCAAACAATCTAACTTGCAAATTGGATTACAGAATTGAAACTGGGAGTCTGTTTATGCAAATTTTTACCCAGAACACAAAGGGGTAATCATATTAAATATAATACAATTTAAATAACCTCAAACAAAACAGTCTTATATTAAGTTCACACAGTCATATATTAATAGAAAATTAAAATAACTCTCAATCAAAATTTATCATCAAGAAAATTAAAAAAAAATCTGCCCACAACTGACAAAAACCATGCAATTTAGATATCTTTAATACATAATTAAATGACTTCATTTGATTAGTTATTTTCATATCTTCCGGATAAATTTTTTTTTATTATTTAACATGAAAAAACATGAAACTTTTACGTTAACTGAAGCTTAACTAAAAGTCAAAATTCAGAATAACCTATCAGAACCTATTGCCACTTTAAATGGCCTCAGACATGGAGATGCATTGGCTTGCCTTCTGTTCAATCTCTCTTCAAAAGATAAAACATTCTAACATTAACACTAGATGAACAATTTTCAATAAATCTGACCAAATTTTTGCAATTGTTGACGTCATTGATATTGTCACTCAAAACCTAGGAAACACTTAAGCAGGTCTTCCTTACTTTGGGTTTTGAAGCAAGTAAGATGCATCATGTCATTAATCGGAATGACATGATATAATAATAATGACCGATTATGACATGCATCATGTCATTAATCGGAAAACGAATATATGACATGTACCAATTGTAATAGTCTTTATTTTGAAATAGGAGAATACAGCTTTGAAATTATGAATAGCTTCAAATATTTAGGCTCTCAAGTGAACACATTGAACAACATAATGCCTGAGATTAACAACAGAGTCACAACTACTAATAGATGTTTTTTTTTTTACTACAAAAATATTTAAAATGTAATTTCATCAGCAAAAAAAAAAAAAAAAACTACTCATGTACTTAACTTCGGTTAGTCCCATTCTCATATGCTGCTGAAACATGGGTAGCGACTGAGAATGATAAGTGGCCTATATGCTGCTGAAACATGGGTAGTAACTGAGAATGATAAATGGCCTACTGCTATATTTGAAAGAAGAATTTTAAATAAAATATTTGGTGGAATTAAATGTAACAGTTATTAAAGAACCAACTCGGAAATTTATAAACTATTTAAAGAGCCGAATATTAAATTTATAGCAATGCAGAGAATTATATGGGGAGGACTCTTATTAAGATGTGACAAATGAGCCAACAAAAAAATCTTGGCAAAACCATTTAGTACCCGAAAAAAAATGGAAATCATAACTTAGGTGTATTGACTGCTAAGAAAAAAAGACTTGAAAATTATTAAGGTGACAAACTGACAAGAACAGGACTACATGGAAAGCCATGATCAATCAATCTTGATGCATCAAATTTGTCACTGAGCTACATATGAATATCTCAAGCTACCAAATTTAACTTTGATATTGTGATTTTTTTTTTTTTAATTTATTATATAGCAGAGTTAAAGAATATTTCCTTCAAGAATATGTAAACATAATAGGAAAAAATACTTCTACAAGGTGGGACAAGCCCTCATTGCAAGCACGTCAGATAAATGCTCCAGCTTTTATTTTGTTGATAGAGAATACTTTAAAACCACATCACAAAAACAATGATATTTTAGCATTTATATGCATATATAGTAAACCCCTCTTTTAATAATGTTTATGAATTCTTTAAAGTTTATAAATTTATATTAGAACTTTCTTTTAGCACATAGATGTGTAAATATTTCTTTTACATTATTGATACACATAAATACATATTTACAATTAGTAATGAAATGAATGTAGTGCATTAAAAATAGTTCTGTCAATAAGCAATTGATTTTTTAGAGAAGCATCAGTTTTCAATATAAAAGGGTCCTTACTGCTTAAAAAAATACAAAAAAGTTATTTTTAACTTCTTGATGGTAAGTCACATGCATAATCAATATAGTAATGCTTTATATAAAAACATTTCGTATATGCAGATAAAAACACAAACTGACAAAAAGAAAATATTTTTTTAGAAAAAAAATTACAAATTTGAATTTATTACAAAATAAAAGACACTAGAAGCTCTCATAAAAACTTTGGATAAATATATAGTAATAAAAAGAATTCTGTAAAGCTAATTAACTGTTTTAAGCAAAAGACCACTGGATTCATTCTACAGTACTACTTTCACAGTTTGTGGAATTCAAAAATATAGAATGAAACTTGGCATCATTCAGCAAATACAAGAAAGTCAATTGCTTTTTAAATTTCAATCAAGCATTATTTACAAACTTAAAATTTCGCTTTATTTGGTTTGGGTTAATCATACACAAGCAACATGAAGGTTATTGATGATAGACTTCATAATCCTTAATAATGATCATGTAATAAAGGCAACATTCAAGCTGATACCTCACAATCTAAAATTTTACATCAGGCCACAAAAAGACCTAGAGACTCATTTCAATTAAATATGCTGCAGCTCTCCTCTTGCTACATGATACATCTTAGGTGTGAGTGATGTCAAGACTCAAACCAATAGTTAAAATATGTGCTGAATAGCCTTTCAACTCATAATTCCTTAAGATATTTCTTTACAACACATATTTCAACAAACACACGAGATGTCACTATTTGAGTACTAAATAACTATTCGATTAAAAAATTTACTAACTTAAAATTCTAAAATTTATTTTTAGTCAATGTGAAAGCATGTCATTTCAATAATTGAAAATAATGAAAGTTAATTAAAATGAAACAATAATTAAGTAAAGCTCATTTTTATAATGTGAGAGATAGTATTTTAATGGCACAAGAGCCAGACATAGACAAGCTATGCCAAACATGGTAAAGCTGCGATCTGAATGTTTGAAATTTTTTTAAAAAAAACTAGTTGATAAGGAGGGTCAAAAATAGAGAAGAATCTCTATGATATCCTGAGGGTGTACCACCCATGTTTACCAAAGTCAGTAATCCTCACGGGAAAGGAAAAGATCACTATGTTGGTACAGAATCATAATACCTGTACCTACATAAAAACAAGTCCCTGAGGTCCCCCAACCTAGAGGACCAGTCCATTGCTATAAGCACCAAGAGCAGAATGCCCAGATATACCCCTAGACACTGGTACCCATTTTAGTCCCAACTTACCACATGAATGAGCCAAAATGGGACTATTCCTTCCCCCCTGGTCACCAAACAACTCATTTTTGAAATGTTTGCTTTAAGTACCTTTTCTTATCATCAGCATATAAAACTTTTCCCTTCTCCATTTTTTGATAATTCAAGGTTGCAGATTTTAAGGTTGAAATAATATGTATCAAAAGGTATATCTATAATTATCACAGGAAGAAATGGATGGGAAGAAATTGGTGGGATATTCATTAAATTCCTAATTATTTCCTTTTTACAGTTGCAATAACTTGAAATCATATTCTTATAGATGCATATTTCATCAAATATTCATTTTAGTGCCTCATAACAAACTTTAAAATTTTGATTTTCCTCTTAAGTTAGCTTTAAACCAATTGTTTCTAAAATGTATAATAGTTTCTATAAATGACTGACAGTTAATATCTGGTAATACATTATGAAAATGAAAACTTACTTCGTCTTTTCTGATTTGTTGCAAAATTACTTCTGAAGAACTAAGCGGTTGGGGAGATTTTTCACTCTCAACATGCTTTTTATAGCCTTTTAAGTTTATATCTTCCTAAAAATGTTTCAAAGCAATTATCCCCATTTAATCAGCAATAACAAAACAAAATTTAAAATACTTTATGAATATAATAGGTGTGATGATTTAGGAAAAATAAAAACTTGTAAACTTAAAATCTCATCAAAAACCATTTGCAAATACAAAAATGCTTAGAAATTAGCATGAATCATTTAAAAAATAAAACATTTTATGCAAGCAAAATACTTAAAATTAAAATAATTCTTTCAAAATTACTTAGTTACTTAATAAAAGGAATTACTTTCAAGAACAGAATCAAAATATAATTTTATATCAAAATAATATCAGAAAAAAATTCATACCCGTTGGGTTCCAAAGAGCTCATCTTTGATCTGACCACCACCAAATTCTTTTTTTAGCGTAGCTTTTGTTGAAGCATATAACATTTTCTGTCTGACCTATGATAAACACATATATGTACTTCATATAAAACACTACTAAAAATAAACTGTTACATTTCTCAGAGGCAAATAAAATTTTGTCTTTTGACCTTAATAAGTTTATGTAAATATAAAAATTTACAAAAATATAAGCTTTATTTACCTTTAATAATGATGCAAAGTAAGAATATTATAAATAATCATCAGTATTCTAAGTAACAGCATTCAATTATAAACTGCAGCATTATAAAAATACAATCATGAAAAATTATCATAATTACTGCTGAATTATCAGGTGACCAGCTGATAAATAACCATTCATAACCAGCTTCATTTTGGCAATCTAATCGATAAAATACATAACAAGGCTGTTGATGCTCCATAAGTGGCAAAACCATTTTGTCATAATTTACACCTCATTAAGGAATCAATTTTAATTTATAAGAAAATTCAAAACTAAATTTGGCAATAAAATAAAGTTCAGATGTTTAAATTTCTTTACAAAATTATCACATTTCAACTTCAAAAAAAAAAAAAAAAAAAAAAAAGATTTATTTTTAGGAAATAAGGTACTAAGGAATTTTAGCAATACTTCTTTAGATTTCATTACAAAATAACTAAAATGAGTGTACTTATTGAATAAAAGATAACGCTCAAACCCTTCGAAATAAATATCTACTTATTTATCTTCCCAAAAATGTAATTTAATACTTGACAAACATTTCTAAGAAGTTTATTACAACATCCATAAATATGAACTTCATAGTTTATTTTGAAACTTGATTGGGCTTTAATATAACAAGAAATTTTACTTTTTATAAAATGTAAGCATAAAAAATTATATACATAAAAATTTTAAACAATTTCATTTAAATGAAACAATTGTTTAAAATGTTAAAATATAATTTTATCTCACAATTTTCTAATGTCAAAGATTCTACCAGCAAGAAAAAAAATGTTAATTAGAATAACAGAGGAAATTAACCCTATTAAAGCATAAAGTTTCATAATCTTATTTTAAAAAGTTTCATAATTTTATTTTAAATTTTATATATATATATATATATATATATATATATATAGAAAAAATTAATTACTTCATAAGTTTAACAATTATTTGTTGTTACAAGATGCTCCGAATATGCATTTGACATATAAATTCATTACTTTCAGTATATTGAAAAAAAAATTTACTAATTATATAGTACATTAAATCAGTAACACATGGATCAATACGTCCCGAGACTAACATTGAAAACAACATTTTTTTTGCAAAATTTTTTTTTATTCATCAACATAACACCTTTTGTTAATCACTTTTTAGGGTGATACAATCGTTCCAACGCTTTTCCACAAATCTTTTTTTTTTCTTTTTTTTTCCGCAAGAAATCTTTTTTGTTGCGAGTAAATAGCGATAAACAGCTTTCTGAATCATCGACTCGTTGCTGTTTTTGTTCCATCGAAAGCAATCGCGGCACCCACTTGGAAAAAACCTTTTTCACTTCACTTCAAAAAACCTTTTTCAGTAAATACACTTCCATATGATATCTGTGTCATCTCAGCAATCTCACGGAGCTTCACTTTACGATCTTTCATTATAATTTTTGTCACTTCACTCACATTTTCCGGTGTAACGGCTTCCACAGGTCTACCCGAGCGTTCCGCATCATTTGTGTCGGTACGACCACGTTTAAACTCGGCAAACCACCGACAAATCGTTGCTTTTGATGGACAAGAGTCCGGGTAACATTTTTCAATCCATTGTTTCGCTTGCACGGTGTTTTTACCCATTAAAAAACAATGTTTTATCAGAACACGAAACTCGGTTTTTTCCATTTTTTAAACAAACTACAAAACGACTTTACTCCAACCTCGATAACTCAGCTGTTTCTGGTCCGATCGACTTAAAATTTTGACACGTTTCAAGCAAAGGTTCGTACTCTAGAAAGACCTGGTTACTGGTTTACTACGAGCGCCATCTCTGGGTTAGTCTCGGGAGTTATTGATTGATGTGTTATAATGAATAATAAAATGGTATAGTCTACAGATGTAAACAATCAAAGCATTTTGATAAGAATTACAAATTTACTCCTTGCCCTTTTGTTAAACATTTTACTCAGTTAAGTAATTTAATTTATTCACTTGAAAAAATATATTAAAAGTATACAGCGCATAAGTATGATTTTAAATCATGTTAAAGTGAGTTACACAAAAGCTATTAAGGATGGACCTTGTAACTTTTAATACCCAAATGACAAAGATTACACCTATGTTGGTAGCAGAGTCTCCTAGCTTCCACATCATGCAAAAGCTTTGAGGTCCAACTCCATCCCTATCTGCAGTAGTCCCTATTATTTCATGTAACAGGTAATTTGAATTGACAAAACACAACAATGTACAAACTGGGACTACAGTGCTTGCATAAACAACTGGACTACCATAATTCACAACATGTGTGAGCGTTAAAAAAAAGAATCCAACTCAGAACACCTTTTAAGATAGAGAAATGTTTCACCATGAATATTACATTCTAGCATCACTATTTTAAAGGGAGCAGAATAAATTAATAACCAGCATATTTTTGCCAGCATAAAATATGTTCAGTATTTCAACTTTTATTAAAGCTATATAGGTTGCTTTTATATTTTAAAATGGAAAAGACTTATTTATGGAAAATTTCGAAATTTTAAGGACAACGATAAATGGATACATATGTAATAATCATTCTAATTTATATACAGAATTTTTCTTTTCTTTACCTGAAAATGTGTTCAAAGTTGAAGTTTTGTTTTTTAACAGAAAGGGAAGTCAGCTTCAAAGGTCTGAAGCTTTAATATTAATGAAAGTAGAAAAAAAAACAGAAAAGTACAGGTGTAAAATACAGCATAACACATAGCTTCTGCTTAAGTTAAAAGGTGTTGAATTTCATTTCTTACTCTACTACTTCCTACTTATAGTATGTTACACAGAAACTAACTAAAGAGCCTGAAAGCTGACAAGAAAGACATTCATATAAAAACAGTATTTATACTGTTAAGAAACTAATGCTGTGATTTTATGTGTGAATTATATATATCATGCTTTTAATACATCATTGAGAGGTTTTCAAATACAATTACAGCTGAAATACTTTCCGAGTTCTAATAATATTACTTTCACATTTTTCTCCCTTTTCACAATAAAAAAGTCTACAATCAAATATTCCCTCTTTCAATGTTTTAAAATTACTATCATCAAAATTGTCAAATGTTAAGTTTAAAATCCAAATTTCATTAAATGTTTTTAGTTTCTCTTTCATGTAACAAGTTTATTTTGTGGATCCTTTAATGTTTCATATTAATGCAAAAGTTGCTCTTCAATAGGTCATTAGCTATCATTTACTAGACTTCACTGAAAGTATTAAATGACATTCTATAGAACATATAAATCAAATAATTAAACTAATAACAATTTGTATATTTGCAATAATTTTAAAAGGAAAGGATATCTTGTTCCCATGTTCCTATACTTTCACAGCTTTTCTCCAAAACCAGCTCTTCTGAAAAGTTAAAAAAAAATAATTAATCTAATACACTAATTTTGCACCTGAACATACTTTTATATATAAGAAATGAAAAGAAATCAAACTAAAATTAAAATGTTGATAAGATTATTTTATAAACATAAACTCGCCACAGATTGTCAATAGATGAATTTTGTTTGCATAAATTAGATTACAATTTTCTACTTTTAAAAATTTGAGAATAAGAGTTAAGAGTATATTTAAATTTTAATAATTTAAGAACTGGTTAGAGATATTTATAATCTAACAGATGTAAATATAACACAGGTGTGTCACTAAAAAACTGCATAGGATTTTTTTACTTTAACTTATATATCGATTTTAACTTACTAAAACTGGAAAAAATACTATAAAAATTCCATCGTGCCAAGTTTTTTGTAAAACTCAAGTTTTTAGTTTGATTTAGCATGAAATTTCTATTTAACTTAAAATGTAGTATTCTATTTTTTTAAAAAAAATCTTTATAAAAACACGACTTCTCACATTAATTTTATTAATTATAATTGGACTTGACAATAAACATAAAAAAATCAGAAGAATAGTGGCAAGAAAGAAGTGGAAGGAAGGGAAGTGAAGTAGGTTTGATACTAGGTGAAAAGTCAAATAATCATGTCTAAACAGTTTTAATTAAGTTAACAATGAATGGTGAAGAACATTACTGGTTGGGTTGAGCATGTTTCGACATGTTCTCTGGGATACTAGGAATAAGTATAAATAAACCCACTGTCATATAGGATCATATTTCAAACAAGCTAAATAGTGTAGTATCTTGCTTGCTATGTAAAGTCACACTTAGTTCACATCCAGCAATGAAACATAACCATGCTAGTACTTATATTCCTGAATTATGGCTCCAAGAGGTTGACTTACTTTTCTGGGCAGCATTTGTTTTATTTGTGGTGAATACACAATGATGAGTCTACAAAGAAACATAAATGATTTTGTAAAGAAAGTTTTTTGCTTACTTCAAACTGTAATTTGGGGATCAAGGCAAAACATAGGGTCCTCATAAGGTGTGCAGAGGAAGATCTTTGTTTGTGGTTTAAGGACAAGAAAAATTCATTAATTTTGCATTCCTTTGGTATGACATGAACAGAAAAATCCCACTACCAACTGCTATTTCTGTTCCTTAGATATAGAGGGATTTAATACAAGAAATAAGAAAATACCTTATCTTAACCTTGACTCGGCTATTTGTCCAGTATCCCATAGCTATAAAATACCAATTCTACAGCCACCTTCCAGTTTGAATGATATCCTGAGTGAGTCATAGGATGGAGACACATTACCTCCCCAAGACAAATCTAGCTCATATTTTTCTGTTCACAAGGGTCCTCAACTTTTTTCTCATAAATTTTCAAAGATCTAGTTAGAGATTTAGACCTTTCAAAAGATGCAGCCAAATTGCTCAGATCAAAGCTAAAAAAAACAAAAGCCTGCTATCACCTGGGACCTTACACAGGTTACCTGTGATACAAGTAGCGAGAGAAATAATTTACTCAGTTTTTCTCCAAAGGAAATCTAGTTTATTGCAGTGATGTTCAAGAGCTTTAAAGTCTTTCAAATAAAATGTGATTCATCTCTCTGAGTAAAATCTATTCAATAATTCATCCACAACAAACCTATAAGCAGTCTTGCTGCATAATGGAAATGCATTTGTATCTTTTCTAATGGGAAACTATGTACGTATTGAAGAAAACTACGATTCATCAATGAATCTTAAAAAAATCAAAGCATCAATGGATAGTTTGTAGAGACTTCACATTACTGACCATGTTGTTGAGCCAGCAGGCAGGTTATACAAAATATCTCTGCTTTTCATGCTTATGTAACAGTAGAGCCAGATAATCGCATTGGACAAAAACAAACTATCCACACTGAGATACCTTAGCCCCCAGTGAAAAAACATCAATAAAACCTTGGTTCTCCCAAAAGTTTTATTACCACCTCTTAATATCAAACTGGGTATTTTGAAGCAGTTTGTTAAATCAGTGCCAAAAGATGAGGGGGTGTTTCAAATACTTCTTTTCCAAATTCCCTAAAATTTCTGAAGTAAAGTTAAAAGAGGCAGTTTTTACCGACCTCATTATATACAAAAACTTTTATTTGATTCTCACTTTACACAACTATGGGAGGAAAGGGGGGAAACCACTGGACTATTTTAAGAACACAGCGCACAAGTTTCAGGGAATACTAAAAACCCATAGTATACCGCATTGCTAGCTGCGTATAAAGCTCAAGGATGCAAGATAAGCTTAATTGTTCATTTCCTACATTCCCATAATGACTATTTTCCTGAAAACTTGGGAGGTTACAATAAAGAGCAGGGTGAAAGATTTCACCAGGGTATTTGTGATTCTGGGAAATAATACCAAGGAGGATATGACTTTACATTATCTGACTACTGTGGCTTAGTTAGTTAAGTTTTTTATTAATGTTGCACTAGAAACAACACGAGAGCTATTGGAGACGGACCTCCTAATTTTGAAGGGTATTTGTGATTTTGGGAAATGCTACCAAGGAGGATATGACATTACATTAGGTGACTACTGAGGCTTAGTTAGTTAAGTTTTTTATTAATGTCGCACTAGAAGCAACATGAAGGCTATTGGCGACGGACCTCCTAATTTTGAACCACGGTCAAGTGATGAGGATGACACCTGAGGTTAGGAGAGGGGGGTGCCAGCTAACTACTGTTGCATGCTCAAGTGAGAAACCTTAGCTGGAATGCAAAAGCGGAGTGAGTGATAGTATATTTTAATGGCACAAGAGTCAGACATGTCTATGCTATGCCAAATAAGGTACAACTGTGATCTAGACATTTGAAAAAATTGAAGAAAAGACAGAAATTGGTTGACAATAAGGAAGGTCAAAAATATAGACAGATTGCTAAGTTATCATGGGGCTATGTTACCCATGTTTACCAAAAATAGTAAACCTCATGGGAGAGAAAAAGATCATTAGGGTGCTTCAAAGTCATAATGCCTATAGCTACCTAAACGCAAACCCCAGCAGGAGAAAACGAGAGTTCAGAGAAGCATCAAACAGAAAAAAAAATATTTTGCCAAAAAAAGGAGCATGCATAAAAATGTGAGTAAAAATCACAATTTTTTTTTGTTAATTATAAGAATTAATACGTTAAAAGTTCATAGTAATAAAATAATGATTTTTCAACTATTGTATGTTTTTTAAGATCTCTCTTATTTTGTAAAAAAAATGCACATGGTGGGAGAAAATGGAGATCATTTTTTGATTCAGCATCCTTTAGAATATATAATTCAGCAAAAATATTCCATGTAGCAGAAGGAAAAAAAATTTCTTTAACAGATCCATGTAATATTTCATTTCCTTCTAATTTAAACCAGAAAATACTAAGTTATTAGAAAATACATCTTTAAAAAGAAAGTTTTTTAGTTTATCAGTTTCATTTAGCGAAATTTGAATAGGATGGATCTTTTCCTTTACATTTAAAAGTTACTCAAAATAAAATATATATAAAAATCCATTATTAACAACAAATCAAATACAATTTAGATTTTAAAAAATTCATATAAAATAAAGGATTCAATAAATAGTTTATTAATCAGTTAATGCTATATCGCATCAGATTTGCAAAAAACATCAAATAGTTGTAATACAAGGGAGGTTAAAAAGTACCGGTATTAGAAGATGAATGGTATCATTACGGTAATTGTTATCACCATTGGTTGCTGCCATCTGGTTAAACAGTGATGAAATAAATTTGACCATTGATTCATTAGTTAGTTTTGATTTGGTAGTCATTTGCTGCCAAATCAAAATTTGATTGCTGCAGTGTTGAGTTATCAACATCATTTTGCACTGTGTTGTCAATGTTGAAGATAAATGGATTCGTTATGCACAGAAACCAAGCAACAATCGAAACAATGGGTTGTTTCCAGTAAATCTACACCAAAGAAACTGAGAATGATCTCATCGGCAAGAAAAATTATAATGAAACATTTTTTAGGAGCAAAAGGCATAATCCCGAATATGAGGAACTGAGACAGCTGTCTAATGAATCATGATGCTTACTAAAAACAAACCATATTCAATGCTACAACTCCATCTCTTGGATTTCCTAAGGACTTACTAACAACCATTGTATTTGTCTTTCAAATTTCATAACTTCTCAAGATTTGTGAATGTATGTGTATAAACATAAGTCTAGATAAAATATCACATTACCAAAAAAATTTTATGTATCATAGAATAAGATACAACATTTCTACCTCACAGTATCAAATTGCTAAATTTAACATCGGTTAAAGCATCTCCCTACACATAAATAAAATATATATATAGATGGAACTTAACTCAAAACAAAATCTTGACTGTTAAAAATAAGCAAACAAGTCAAGATAGACTGCTGAATTAGCAAGTTATCCTGAACAAAAAAAATTATTCTACTTTTGAAATTAATGAAAATGTAGGGCTTAATAAATACTTAGCAGTCATATTAATTAAATCAGAAATATGAGGTAAGATTCAAAAGTTCCTGAACTGAGCCTTTCATTTGAAAAATTTTTGCAATAGAGCGACTAAGATAACGTTTCTGTGTTACTGCATTCTCCTCCTTTTTTAAAAGTGGTTTGTCCCAAATCACCTGGTCAGTGGCTCGCAACAGTGTCGAGTTTTGTAGGCAGATGTATTCAGTAACTGGCAATTGAAAGAAATGGCATTTGTTGAGCAGAGAATGAATATCAAATTTTGTGTTCACTTGGAACAGAGTTCTATGGAGCCTTGAGAAATGTTGGAGCATGTGTATGACCGTGTTTCGTTACCCCAAACACAAGCCTATGAGTGGCATTGAAGTTTCAGAGAAGGCAGGGAAAGTGTTGAAGACGACAAATACTCGGACATCTGCAGACTTCCCACTCCACTGAAAACATTGAAAAGGTTTCTGCAGCAGTATATAAGAACAGGCTTCAAACAATAGTGCAAATAACAGAATCAGTTGGGATATTTGAGGCTACATGTCAACAAATACTGACTAACGATCTTAATATGCATAGGGTGTGTCAACACATTGTTCCCTGCATGTTAAACGAAGCCCAAAAGGCAATTTGAATAGAAATGGAGGGAAACTTAATCTCGGCTGTTGACAAATATCCTTACCTACTTGGCAGAATTGCTACTAGAGATGAGAAATAGTGTTTTTTATTCAATCCACATTGATGATTTCTATGTTAGCAAGAGAGCATTGCCAACGTGAAAATCACCACAATCTCTCTGCAAGCAGAAATTCCACCAAGATCGCTCTAAAGGGAAGGTCATGCTAGAGGTGTTCTTCGATACCCAGGGTATTATGCATCTGGAATTTATCCCTGAAGGATGCACTATGAACAAAGAACTCTATGCAGACAACCTGCATCCTTTGCGCGAGTCGATCTGAAAGAAGAGAACAAAATTGTGGTGTTGAAACACCAAAAACTGGAACTCAATAATTAATCAATATTTCTAATCCTCAAAATGCATATAATGTAGAAAGCTCTCACTTGACAAACTCTCCATACTTGCAAACACTATTTTATTTACACTATTTACATTTTTAAATACATCTTACTATGAACATAGAACAATCCATCATTAAACTCAAAATCTAAACATAACACACTATTGCCAGGTTCAGAATTACAAAGTTACAAGGTAAAAAATGCATGCATACAAAATTTAAATCTGCTTTCTCACATGTGGACTGAGGAGTCATGGGTGCTTTTGCACGACAATGATCATGCACACCAATCCCTCCTAGTCACTGACTTTCTTGCTAAAAACGAAAACTGTTTTGCCACATCCTCCTCACTCCTCTGATCCTTCTGCGACTTCAGCCTATTTTCTGAACTGGCACGTTGCTTGCAGGGTCACCAATTTCAACCTGCAGATGAAGTTAAAAGTGCATCGCAGACTGAATTAAAGTGCAGGGCTAAAAATATATTCCAGAAATGTTTCGATGGTCTTTACAAGCAATGGCAAAAGAGTATTGTTGCTCAAGGGTTTTACTTCAAAGGAGGATGTGTTTCTGCAATTTAATTGGTAATATTTTTTGAGTTATAAACTCAGTCCAGGAACTTTTGAGTCCTACTTTTTATACCTCACAGACCAGGCTGGGGTAATTTAAGATGTAGACAAAAATGAGGTTGCTTACATTGAAAATGTCACTATGATATTATTCTGCAATGTCATGGCAACAAGGTGATATGCAACAATACTACAGAATGATGTTATTTAAGAACTATGTAATCCATAATATGGACAGCTGAAAGACAGAATAAAAAAAAAGTATTTTACTGACAGATAAAAATTTTGTTTTTATGATAGTATGACGCTCAGTAGGAGAAAACCGAGTTCAAGAGATAAAGATTTCACATATATTGCATTAAAAACATTGTTGAGTGTCTAAAATAAAAAATACTAAGTTCCTTATTAATATTTCATTGATGGAACAAATAATTCAATACTGTGGATATCATTGCAAAATTTACCTAGAATAAACAAAAGTTTTTAAAAAATCAATAAAATCCTATTTTCGTACATTTTCTAGTATATATATTCAGTTATAAGTTTTAAATGGCTCAGATTATACAGTAGCTGCAAAAATTTATGCATATGAAATGTAAATTTACAATAATATTTCCCATAGATATATATACATATGTATAATTGTAACTGCTGAAGTGTTTAAAGAAACTGTATCAAAGTGTTGAAAGAAATTATATCACTGAAAATTAAATTCCTTATTACAGCAAATCTAAATGGTATATTTAAAATTGCAGGTACAACAATTGTAATGTATACAGATTTGGAATAAAAAAATTAAATGCTAATTTATTTAAAATTTGACAGTTTTTAGAAAAATTAAGTAAATGATGAGTTAAGAAATTAAGAGACTTACTTAAAATTGGTATGTAACCAGAGAATATCTTCATAAAAAGAGCATAAGAAAATTTAGTTTTAATAGAATATCGACTAATTTAATTATGAATCATCAGAATTTGCAGCAAGGAAAATTTTATTTTAAAAAAAGGTACAAGTGAACCCAAGAAGGAAATCAACACTTTATTGTGACATGCTTAATCTTAGGAATTAATAGATTTACAATTAGTAAATTTAATCATGGAACATATAAATTATTAGACAATTTTTCCAACAATCAAAGAAAAATCTTTCAGTTTCCAACCTATCAAAACAAATCCACAAAAATAGTTGCTCATAAAGTTAAAAGCTGCTTTTTAGATAAATTGTCAAGAAGTTAGCAAAATTTGTAATCAAACTCTTATGTCAAATACAAAAAAATTAAACAGAAAACCTAAAACTATTGAAAAGAAACGGGAAGAAAATACTTGCGTGGACTAAAAATTTAGTGTCATGAGACAAAGAGTGGAACAAAATATTTTGTTTCAGACAAATAAATAAAATAATTTTCTAATGGAGTGTACATGATTGAAAACTTTAATGTTATGATGTGGAAAATGTTTAGGATATATAATCCACGGATAACTTTCAAATATATAAGCTAATTTAAGACAATACGTAACAATCTTGCACCTATTTGAGGCACTATTAGACTGATTTAATGGAAATATTGCTGCAGAATAATACTTCTTTCCTATTCATTTAAGATCTACTTAAGAAAGTTTATTTTACAAAAAAAAAATAATAAGTTTTGTTATAGTACAAAGTCCAAGTTTATACTCTTCCAGGTATTCCAAGTTAAAAGTTTATAGAAATAAAAAGCTATTTTTTTTTCCTGTTATTGAACTGAAAGCTGTCATTGGTAAACAAATGACACTATATACAAAAGAAAAGAACAGATAAAAACTTTGCATCTTCCAATAAAGTATAGATTGCATGGTGGGTGGACTTCACACTGATTAGTATAAAAACCCTTCTTAATGGTTTTATAATTTGTTTATATTTCCTTTTACATTTATCTTAATAATGTACAATTCTAATCTGCAACCAATGTAATCGAATAACTTTGCATTGCTTATATTATATATAGTATATAAAATAACTAACAATTGATAATCTTAAAATTTTCAAAATTAAAAATATTTTTTATTAATGGAATGTACAATTAAATAAGACAAAATAAAAATATTTTTTAATATTATAAAAGTTGAGCAAGCAGTATTCAGGATATTTTAAAACTAAAATATACTTTGATCCTAATACTAAATCTAAATCAGAAAAAAAAATTAAAATACATTAAGTACATTCAGGTTTAAAATATTAAAGAACAATTATACAGATATACTTGAATACTGTTTCTCAGAACTGAAAATACTTAATGTTTCATATATGTACTTGATTTTTATGAGAATAAAATTTATATAACATTTTGAAATTCTCAAAAAGCCTTACCTTCTTTGATGGCAACTTTAAATGCACGGATTTTTCCATCTTTGCACTTGCTAAAAAATGCCTTTAATTCTGCACTGCCTGAAAAATGTAATACAGCAACTTTATACAAGCAGCTAAATAAAATGCTTATATATTTAAGTACAGACAAATCTGAACTAAAAAAATAGACTATGATTTAAAATGTAGTGAGAAAAAATGATGTAAAATAAAGTAATACCAAAACGTCCAAAAAATAGTCTGCTGTCTCACAAACATTTACTACTTGCTATAGTAATTAATCGATGTGATATTAAGAAGTAAACTCAGAAAAAAATTAATACACTTTTAGAATATTTGAACTCAAGTTACAAAACTAGGAACTGAGCAAAATACAAAATTGTACATGAGAAGTGGAAGATGGAATAATTTTTGTTTGCAAGCAAATGAGTTTCATGGTAGCACAGAGTTCATAGATATATACATGTATTAAATCACGTAATGAAACCTCAACCAAATAGATATTCTTGGAAAAATACTTCTATGTAGTTAGTTATGATAAAATTAAGAGAGCGATTTTTATTTATTGTTTTAATATTCGAAATAACATACTTTTAGCTAAAGGTTTGGCCTACCTGTAACAGAAAAAAAAAATGAACAAGTAGACAGGAACTCTGCATCCTCTTAATTAAAGTATTATATACACTACATGCAAAAATCTGGAATCAATACACAAATTCAATTAAGCAGTAAATGCACTTAAATTACATGCCTTAATTCGATTTATTAGTACTAATACCAAATGTGTGGAAGGGATATCCAATAATTATAAATTTACAGAGGGATGATTATATGGATAATTCTTAATAAATTAATTGATAGAAGTAACCATATAAAACACTTGTCACAAAATTCATAGTTTGAATGACAATCTTTTTATAATTGACACACAGCATTTATTTCAGGAAATATATGCTGCAATAATTATTCAATAACAATGTGCTACAACAGTTTTGTGTCAGAGGTAAAAATTTTCATTGAATGAAACAAATGAAACTCATAATTAATAAACATTTAAGATCAAAAATCAATAAGATTATCAGTAAATTCTACAGCCCATTCACTAACATTGATATACTTTTTAAGTACCATTTATCTCTCAATTTGTTACTTAGCTCTAATGTTACGATCCAAATAAATAACTTTTCATCCATTTGGTTAAAATATTGAGTATTTATAAGACAAAAAGATTTTTTAAACTAATTAATTATAAATGCTCATTCCATTTATAGGGATTAATATACAGACAAGCTGCACCAAGTTAGAATATAATGTGACAGTTTATTTCAATACCTACAAACTCAGCATATTAGTATGAGAAATTCCCATATTCAAGCTGTTACTTTTTTATGCTTCAATTTTACCCGTTCACATTAATATTAATGTATTGCATTGTATTGTATTTTAGATCTTTTTCTAGTATACATCTTAGATAGGGAACACAACATCAGTTTCTCATACTTCTATGTAATTTTTTACTTCTTCTGGCATATTTGTTAATTCACATGTAGTCAGTGTTCAATTTAAATAACTGTCAGCTTTAATCAATATAAATTGCCGATTTATTTTACAATTTTATGATTAAACATATATATATTTTGATGCCTTGAATAAACAGTTTAGTATTTCTGAATAATGAAGGGGATTTTTTATATGCATCGCAAATTAATTCTAATGTTTTATAAAAATAAAGTTGGCAATATTTACAATGTTATAATTCTACATCATCTAAAAAGGGAATCTCAACAGGTTAAAATTTAATCTTACATACAACTTAAAATTCAATAATTGGACACTAGCAATTAGACTCTCAGAATCTTTATTTCTTTTCCCTTTTTTTCTCATGTAATGTAACTATTTTTAAATCAAGTGCTTTTTTTCCCTTATGTGTGTTAATGAAATAAACTACATAAATATAAATTACTATAGTTTGGATAACTTTTCATGTATATATTTCATAAATAAAAGGTGATAGATTAAATATTTTAATAAAAATTAATATATTTAGACACAATGAAACATTTTTGATAATTTAAATTGGTTCATACAGAAAACATGAGATTTAGTAACACATACAAGTATTTAAAATCAGTTTTTACTTTGCTTTCAATTTAATTTTAGTTTAGTTTAGTTTTTATTAATGTCCCACTAGAAGCAACACGAGGGCTATTGGCGACGGACCTCGTAATTTTGAACCAAGGTCAAGTGACAAGGACGACACCTGAGCTGGCACCTCCTAACATCCACACCACGCCAACGGGAGGACTTTGGGCCCCGAACAGATTTAACATGCATTCAGCCCCGGCTACACGGTAGGTCTTTAATGGCCAAGGATCGAACCCACGATTGAACGAAAACCGCCAGCCGCGAGTCCACGACCTAGACCACTAGACTACCACAGCCCTGCTTTTAATTTAAATTTTGGTTAATATAAATAGTTGTCTTTCTTCCATTACTATAATCGTATGATGAGTAACAAAATATTTTAAATATGTTAATAATTGTACAATGACAAAAAATTTGAACAAATATCTAACTGATGTCAGTTTAGATTTAAGCAATACGTATATGAACGAACTTTTGCGTGACCATATCACATGAATTGAGTCAATTAAAATAAAATTAAAGGAATGTAATGTATTTAAAACATTAATGTAAGAAAATAAATGTCTACCATAAAATCCCAAATGTATGGCCCTTCTCCCACTCTTTAAGCCTAATTTGAATTTCCCATTGCTGAAAAAACATCCCATATACATTTTTGTGTTTTCATATTTCCATCTGGAATACTTATTTGATACAATTATTATTACTCATTAAGTACTTCTAATATTTACTGACTTTTATAAGCCAGTTTCATTTCTTAATTTGTCTTTTAATTGAATTTGGTTAAAATGATAGTACTGTGCATCCAAACTTCACAACTTTTCCAAGAATTTCAAAAAAAAGCACACTTGCAAAAAGCATATTAAAAATTTTACAATAACATTTTCCATAAATAAATATGTCTTTCCTCTGGAAAGAAGTCACTTGAAAAATTGTAAGATTTCCATTTGTAGAAAAGAGAGTGCATTTTTAAGATATAATAAGTAGCTGATAAAAAAGGTTACAAAGTTTTTAATGTTTTTGAAAACATATGGGACAGCGGAATTAAAAATCAATTAATTGTACATAAAGCAATTTTAAAAATTGAAACATTTTGCTTGCATCTTTAATTAAAAAACATGAGCAAATTTTAGACACCAAATTCAAATTTTTAAAAAGGAAACATTTCGACTTAATTACTTCAAAATGCCATCTTTTCATTCCCAAAACAAAATGTGACAAAGGAAAAAAAACTAAAACTAAACAACCAAAAATTTTAAACTATGTCCATGAAAACTTATATCTGTATAATCAATAATTTGTTGAAAATCTTTAAGTAATTGTATTTTTTCTCAACTTGCATAATTTAAAAGATACTTAAAATGTTCTTTAAATTTTTTTAAAAGTCTTGGAAATTGTACGATTTCCAAACAAGCTAAGAATCTGTCCAAATTTATGATTTTCTTAAAATTATTCATCAAATGTCACAGAAAATGCATTATACTGATAACATTTAAAAACTAATTAATGCCCGGTTTTAATAATGCACTTAATTTCAAGACCTGAAATCATTTTGGAATACACAGAAAAGAGGTTTACACTATTTGGTTAACTTGTTTTGCACAGAAGAGATTTGAAATGTAAAATTTCTGCATAAGCATACATTTAGAAAATCTATAACAATTTATATATTAATAAAGAAACATATACAACATATTTCTGCCAACTTCAACCAATGTAATAAACTTAACAAATTAAATGAATTTGCAAAAAAGCAAGAAAGTTAATACATAAATATGATACATAGAACATAGTTCCTCTGAAAATTAAAATCTCGCTTATGATTACCACTGAATTGAAAAGGTTTATATAAAATTTGCAAACACAATATTTTATTAGGTAACTGAAACAGAATTATAGCTGTCAGACATATGCAGTTTTTGATTTGCCTAACACATCAATATACAATGCCTGTTGCTTTTTAACACATTTCTCTTTCTTGCCTTTACAAAACACATTTTCTTTTGCAGAAAACCTTTTATACCCTTCCATAGACATCTGTTTCTATAAAGGACACAGAAATACATCAGATATTTAAATTCATATTCATACTCTTATTTGCTTTACTAATACATAAAAAGAATCAAAAAAAGGGAATTTTTCATAAATGCAAATCATTCTTAAATTTGATAAAATTAAAATTGATGACAATGTCAAATATTGCATCGATAACAGGTCAATTGAAAAGTCCCCGGCCTACCGTAGTAAAACACATTTTTTTGGCAAAATTAGTTTTTTTTTATTCAACATAATTCCCTTCAAGAGCGATACACTGATTATAGCGACCCTCCAACTTTTCGATACCATTTTTGTAGTACGATTTGTCCTTTGCTTCAAAATAGGCCTCAGTTTCAGTGATCACCTCTTCATTCCACGAAAATTTCTTCCCAGCGAGCATTCTTTTGAGATCTGAGAACAGGAAATAGTCACTGGGGGCCAGATCTGGAGAATACGGTGGATGAGGAAGCAATTTGAAGCCCAATTCATGGATTTTTGCCATCGTTTTCACTGACTTGTAACACGGTGCACTGTCTTGGTGAAGCAGCACTTTCATTTTCATCAAATGCGGCCGTTTTTCGGTGATTTCATCCTTCAAACGGTCCAATAACGCTATGTAATAGTCGCTGTTGATGGTCCTTCCTTTTTCAAGGTAGTCAATGAAAATTACTCCATACGCATCCCAAAATACAGACGCCATAACCTTGCCAGCTGACTGTTGCGTTTTCCCACGCTTTGGAGCGGGTTCATCGAGTGCAGTCCACTCGGATGACTGTCGATTGGACTTCGGAGTGAAATGATGGAGCCATGTTTCATCCATTGTCACATATCGACGCAAAAACTCGGGTTTATTACGCTTGATCATCTTCACTGCTTCAAACACTGCTCCGAATCATCAACTCGTAGTTGTTTTTGGTCAAAAGTGAGCTCGCGCGGCACCCACTTTGCACAGATAGGTAACAACCTCTTTTGGGCGTCCACTGCGTTCACCGTCTTCGGTGCTCATTTCACCACGTCTAAACTTAGTATACCAATCCTTGATGGTTGATTTTCCTGGGGCAGTGTCCGGAAACTCAGCATCAAGCCAAGTGTTTGCTTCAACTGTATTTTTTCCCTTCAAAAAGCAATATTTTATCAACACGCGAAATTCCTTTTTATCCATTTTTTTCACAATAACAAAAGTTGCTTCACTCAAAATGCTATAATTCACAAACTAATGATCCGACAGCTGTCAAATTTATACACGCATCTTTTGAGGGTTAGGGCTAATTAAAAAACATATGGATTTAATTCTAGTAGCTCCATCTATGTGTCAGGCCGGGGACTTTTCAATTGACCTGTTATATATAAACATGCTGTAGCAAAACATCAAGTAATTTGTCTAATATAAGCCCTAAAATTTATATTGAAAATCAAAATATTCTTTTAGAGAATTATACATACATAAGCAAACTACTCTTGTATATATTATTATACACATTATGTAAACATCCTTACATTCATATTAAGACCTAACAAAAAAGTATGAATTTTAAAATTTACTCATGAATTAAAAAACAGATTAAATTAAAAATTAAATATGCAATTAATTTTTAATTTAATCTGTTTTGAAAACTGATTTGAACAGAAACTGATTATGAAACAGAATATGAATAGCGTAAAAAGATAAGACCTTCTTGTCAAAAACAAGGCTTTTCAGTTTGGAATCATTAACTGTTTTTCGACTAGTTCGAATTATTTCATTCTCCTTTCAAATCCTCTCTCATCTGGGTGGAATTAACACATTTGGTCCATATGTTCATTGATTAAACACTATAAGCGAGAAACTATTTCAGTTGGTGCATAGCTGCCTGTCGACAAAGAAGGGATTTGTGAGTGATGCCTCCTGGGCATTCAATGAAAGCTCATGGCATGCTGACACGATTTCAATTTCCGAGCTAGGCAATGGACCACATTAAGCAGTCCAAAAGCTTCCTGCACATTTCAATTTTTGCAAACATTTTTTTATATTTTTATAAAAAAAAAATGTAAAAGACCACTTATAACACTCTTTAATATGTAATGTATAAGATATACTTCAGCTGAAACATACAAAATAAAATAGAAATGTTTTATTTCAATTTCCAGTATCAGCAAATATTAAATATTATGTGCCTGAACTTGAAAATTTCTGTTTTCAGTAAACGAAACAAATTAATAAAGGTACACACGAAATATATTATTGATTTAAATTCACATTCTACTTTTATATCTTTCCTATTTCAAATTAATAAGAATCAAAATAAAGAGAAAATTTTCATAAAAAATTATTTGATTAAATTCAAATTGGTGGCAATGTGTCAAACATTGCATCAATATCAATAAACCTACTGTAACAAAACAATTTTGAGTGATTAGTCTTTCATTAAAAGTCTTAAATTGCATGTTGCCAATCAAAATTTTTAGGGATAATTATAAACGCATAAGCAAAATATTTTGTATGTATTATGTATACCATATACAAATGCTTTTTTGGCCATATGATTAATACCTAAGAAAAGATGCAAGAATTTTAGAATTAGCTCCTAAATTTAAAAATAATATTATAAATTATATTTAAAATAAAAAATACAATTAAATGGGGAAAATTCAGCTACGATTACATTTAGATGTTGAAATTGATTAGGAAATGGACATGAATAATTGCAAAAGATCCATAGACCTGATTGTCCAAATGAGCCGTTCTAGTTTGGAATGGCTTATTCTCATCATTTACTGTTCCTTAAGTAATTCGAACGTACTTCAAAGACTTGCAGGTTGAGATCTG
Source organism: Nephila pilipes (assembly GCA_019974015.1). Taxonomy (NCBI): domain Eukaryota; kingdom Metazoa; phylum Arthropoda; class Arachnida; order Araneae; family Nephilidae; genus Nephila; species Nephila pilipes. Next base: position 42,223 of record BMAW01075364.1, read on the forward strand.
TCTGAAAGAGCTAGGTCCATTCCTCTCCTCTTCCCTTACAATCCACTAGCTTTTGTTTCTTTTGCCTATATTTTTCTCTTATGCTTCTCACTTGTACAGAGATTGTGTTCCTTTTTTTAATTTCTGAATCTCTAATACAGATATATTCCAGGTAGTGCCTTTTGGATTTTTTTTTTTTTTTTTTTTTTCCTCCAGAATACCTTATTTTGCTGGGAGAAGGGGGGATTATGCAAGGTTATATTTCTTTAAAAGCAAAGAGGAGAAAATAACTCTAAATAATTTGAAACAGCAAAAAATAAGTTTCTAGTGAGCCACTGACTTGGGTGTTTTCACTCTTTTAGATTAACTGATTTAAAAAACAGTTTTTTTCAATCCCCAACCCTAGTCACACTTGAAATGTAAAACCATTTTGTGAACTTTTGAAATACTTTAGCTTTATTTATACGCCTTTATATTGCTATGCATCAGCAAAATGAATATTATTTTTAATTATTCCTCAGTAAACTAAAGAAAGGAACTTCTTACTCTTTTGATCAGAAAATAGCATAATACCACAAGTTTAATTTCGCAAACATATGTCATGTGAAAAATATTAAAAATATAAATTACAGGAAAAAATTTAAAATACAATTACAAAAAGATAATTCTGATCAGAAATATATTTATTAAAAGGAACTACAGAAATTTACTTTGTATTCCATGATCTATTTGAACTTTTGTTTCTGGCATAATACGAAGATCACATCACTTAAACATTTTCCTAAAACAAATTTAGACCATCTTACCTCTTTATAAAAAAAATTATCTAGTGTTTCTATAGAAAAATCACCAGCATTTTGAAAGATTTTACTGGTATGGACACTATTTGATAATACAGAAATTTAAATATTTTAGAAAGATATCGATACTTTGAAAGAATGAAAATAAAATTATGAATAATAAATTGATATCTAAATTACTTTTTTAGACAAGATACATCACACGAACAATGTTAAAACTTAAATCAAATGTCTATAAGAGTCACAATAGAAAAATTTGAAAATAAATATAATTTGAGATATCACATGAAGTTCCAAAAAAATTCCATAAATATTTCCACTTTCATAAAAGAACATGAATAAGTTTTTAAAATTGCATTAGTCATTTTAGAGCAAGAATAAATATTTTAGCTATATAAATACCAATTTATAATAAAAGTTTTATCAGATCAAATTGTCATTTCTTCCAACTAACACAGCATTCTGAAAGTGTAAAAATGTGAAATTATATTTACAACTTATTATTATTTCAAGTTTTCAGCAATAATTTGTAGCTATTTTAATTCACACGTATACGAGTTAAAATAAACGATAAAAGGTACCGATATTAATTCATAACCAATATATATTGGCAAAAATCTAAGCCAATGAAAAAATCATCTGGATTTGTAATCAACGTAATGCAGAAGTCTAAAAAATATATAATGTTAAACATATAACAAAGGAATTTTAAAAAACTAAACATTCCAAATTCTGAGAAACTTATGAACATTTCATTAATTAACTAGTATATTTAATTTGCAACAAAATTTAATCAAAACTACTATTTTCTTAAAACATTTTGCCATAATTTTTTTTTATTGTTTTACATACTACATAACATTAAATAAAAAATGATTAAAATCACATGTTACAATGACAGAAAATAAAGTAATGCTTTCCCTGCTGTACAATAATTTTGACATAATTTGTCAACATAACATATCATACATTACAACCCTAAGAAGTTCTTCAAATATTCCAAAATAATATTCTATGGTCTACATAATTTTTGAAGATTGTAAAAATTGGAAACATTCAAATAATCATAGAATTTTTTTTAAGGAACAGAAATGTTTTCAGTTTTATGCAACTAGTGATATATTGCCCTAAACTTTTCACAACTTAAAAATATAAATTTTGATATGTAAGTGAACTTTTAATTTTTATCAAATTTAACTGAAAACACGATTTAGATGAATCTTATGAATTAGTAACAGAATAATAAATCTTTAAGAACTAATATTGCGCACTCTCCTGGTAATCAACGACCAAAAGAACATAAGAAACGCGATTCCAACCCATGCATACATATAAAAGAAATGAGATCAAAGGTATGTTATACAATGAAGAAAAACTATATATTTCCATTGATATTTTCTAACCACCGTAATACCGAATTCAAACTGTAATTTTTTCAGATAAACCTAAACTAAACAGCAATGTATAAACAGCGTGACAGTTTGACTGCATATCATGAAAAACGAAAGTATGATAGAATCACAAACAAAACCAAATACACTAGAGAACAGCTGAAAAAAAATTAGTGCAAAAAAATTTCAGGTGTACACATGTAGATCACTGTATAATAAACATGAAAACACTAAATTAAAATTCAATTACATGTAATAACTAACCACTTATTCCAGTTTGATGGGACATCTCTGCCTCAGAAGCCTGAACGATCAAATCAAAACGGATACCACCTCTACGACAGAGCTGTTGCCATATCAATAGAAGTTCAATAATATGGATTTGCAAGAATTGCCATACGGTTTGATAGTCAAATGGCTAGGATACTAGAAATAAGATTGAAAAGGTCGATTTTCGAATTTGAACTTATTTGAAATGTGAATATATTTTCTGCTGTCCAATCTGGTATTTTTAAAATTTATAGAGAAGAAAGTACCATCGTTTTGGAAAGAACTAAAAAATGATATACTGTCGCCAAATGTATGTCAAAGTAACTCATAAGATATTTGGCCACCATTTAGAATCGACGAGAAAAAATACCATTTGTCATACATTGAGGCCTTTTCCTCGTTGTCTTTTTAAAGGAACAAACATATACTTGTAAAATACAAGAATATAATAAAATCTTCCACAATGTTTCTGAATGATCTTTTTATTAATTTTTAGTCCTTACAGTTCAAAAAGTTTATTGTGCTTATTAATTTCCTCAAAATATCTTCCTTGAAACTTTCATCTGAGGTACGAAATAATTATTCTGATTATATATTCATATCAACTATAGCAATTTTTCGGCGTATTCGAGTCCCTATTCTCCTCCCCCCCTCCCCAAACCCTTCAAGTAGAACTGATGCACTTTAAATCTTCTGGGGCTCAAAATTCTCACATTGCTGAGTTGGAGCAGGGCTATGGAAAGTAGGATGCCAGCTCAAAAGTCGACCTCTCCATCTGATCGCATTCAAAATTACTCAGCATGTTGGTTGTGGTTAGTAGTCTTTTGAGTCGGCAACAAATTATTGGAAAATGCTCCATAAATGAAGAATAGTTCTATTAGTCCTTAATCTAGCGGTTGCTCTTGTATACTTACAATAGATAGAAGGAAGCAATATCTTCTGATTGAAATTTTTTTTCTTGAAGACTTCAATTTCAATTAAAAATGAGATCTACATCAGAACACTTATAAAAGTCGTGATTATTTAAATATTAATAGCATAATTACGTAAGCAGTTAAAAACATTTATTGATTAAGCGTAATCAGAATGCTTTAGAAATACACGAAATATTTTCCTTTTTTTTTTTTTTAATTAAACTGTTTGATAATAGTCTAGACTAATTATATAAACATTATTGAATAAATATTATATAAACAGCACTGAAATTAAGCAAATGAACTGCACACTATTAAAATATCTATATGTACCACACCGTACGAAATTTGTTTAATTAAATGTGCATCGAAAATATATTCTACAATTATAGAGTAGCTTAACATATAGAATAATCAGAATCCATGTTATAGTTTTGTGTGTACAAACTAAACAAAAGGTATAACAACAGAAAAAAGTCGTGAAGATAAACATTTTAATAATATCTTCGTGTTAAAACGTTTTAGCATTTTATATTTTATTTATAAATTTACGCAAATTTTATTTCATCTCATGAGTCGAAACGTAATTTAAATTTGATTTTCCAACATTCTACTCAACAGTGGCGTACACGTACTTATTTTATGGAGAGGAAGGTTATGTCTTAAAAAACACATAGACAAAAGCGTTTTGAAAAAAAAGTTTGAACCCCCAACCTTCCCCCTTGTGTGCGCAACTGCTTTCCATTGTAGTACATTCCTCAGACTTTCTAGATAAGACCATTCTACAAAATTTAAACTTTTAGTTAGTAGTCCATATAATACTGCCATAATATAGATAGTTTTCGTAGCGTTGATTTAAAAAATATTACTTAGTTTTCTTTACCACGCGGAATTTTTTTTATGAGAGTAAGAAAAATACAATTGTTTCTTGAAATCATCATTAAATCTGCTTACTATACAAAATAAATAGATATTTAATCATTAAACATATTAACATAATAACATTTACACTACAGAATAATAATTAAAAAAAAAAAAAAAAGCAATCAAAATAAGCTTAGATTTTATCACTATAAATACACAGTTAAAAAGTGCGTTTTGGTATTTTTAATACAATCCTGGTATTTTTAATCAATCCTTTCTATATTGATTTATGTCCCAATTAAATATAGAATTATACGTTGTCCTTTAATATTCCCCATTTTATTTAACAATTAACATTAAATATTAAAAATTATATTCAACATTCTGATTCATTTTAACATTATTTAATTAAGTAAGTTTAAGTGTTATCGGAAATTATGAAAAACGTGTATATGAAAGAAAAATGAGTATAATTTTTGCATTCACAAAGTATCTGATTTATTAAAAACAACTACATATTCAGAAACTCTCTGCTTCATTTCAGATACCGGGATTAATTTTATTAATTAAAGTTTATGGAAAATATTTTTAAGCCATCTGTGAATGATCGATGATTATTTCTTCTCTCTCTCCTTAAACAAAACCTACAACGACCGTTTGCTTAATGTGAAATGATTTGCTTCGCTCTTTCTTTATTTACTTCTATAATAATAGTAAAAAGATCTGAGAATCTTAAAAAATATATTTTATTTATTTCACAAATGTCTTACAAAAATGCACAATTAACTCTAAATCAGCGTGAAAAGTGGTAAACGTATTCTCTGTGTGGTTTCATTTCATAATACAAATTCCCAGAATAGTTATTTATAAGCAATTATATTCCAACAACATTAATTTTCAACTTTTAATAAAAGCAGTCTTCGCTTTTATTAAATAGAAATCAAGCTAAAAATATTTTTTAGACAGAAATTGCTCCACTATTTATTTCATAATCCAATTTTACAAACAGAAAAAATAAAAATTAGAATATTTTAATATGCTATTTATTTTTGCTTCAATCAATCGGTGCTTTTTTTTCTCATATAATACTCTTCATATTTCGTATCCAATTTAAAAAAATTAATATTTAATAATTTCATGCAAAAATTTTATTGTATACGTTTACATTCTTTATTCAAACGTGCTTTTTTTTTTTTTTTTTTTTTTTTTTGAGTTAATATCTTCATTTAAAATCGAGAAATTTTCTTATGCGTGTATAATTTTATAACTACTACAATTGTTGTTTATATTTACTGTATAGTGATGCCTTACCCACACTGAAAATGAAGGAAATAAGAAAGTTGATATAAACATCTTAAAAATAAAAAAGTTAAATTTTGTAAGAAATATTTAATTGTCTTAAAAATAATATGGCTTATATAGCAAGCAATTGAACTTTCTGTCTTGTGTAATTATGAAGTTTGATATTTCTTTATATCAAATTCTTATCGTAACATAAAGAAAGAATGTTGAAATTATGATGATTTGTATACCATTAACTTTTTTAGTAAAGACAAAAAAAAAAAAAAAAAAAACTGCATCATAAATCTTTCCATCTCTCTTGCGAGATTCCCGTTGGCGTGGTGTGGAAGTTATGAGAGGGGTCCCTCTCAGGTGTCGTCCTCATCACTTGATCGAGGTTCAAAATTACGAAGACCATTGACAATAGCCCTCGTGTGGCTTCTATTGCGAACGTAAAAAAACCAAACTCCCTAGCGAGATTTTATAAAAATTTCACTTATCGTTTTTTTCTTTCTTTGATAAAAATCCTTAAAACTAAGCTTTTCTCAGAAAAATGGCTTTGAAGCCTTGCTTCTTAGAGCACCTTCGATCAAGCTAACAGTAGAGGCTTTTGTAAACTCTAAATTGAATGATTGTTTATTAACCCCGCACTTAAAAGCTACACGACGACTATTGGCAGTAGACTTCATAATTTTGAGCCTCAATCAAATAACGAGGACGAAACCTAAGCCGGCATCTCCGTCTCCATAAAAATGGGAAGATTTCGATCCTCAACAGATTTATCGAGCATCAGCTCAGCTAAACAGCAGGTCTTTAGTGGCATCAAGACTCGACGAGACAACGTTTGTTAGTTCGTTTGGTTTGATTAACGTCGCACTAGGAGCAACACGGACTACTGGCAGAATACCCAAGGAGACCGAGCTAACCCAAAGGGTTTAGAGCTGCAAACCGGCCCTCCCCTCGGGAACAATCACCTCCACACCCAGCATTTACTGACAAAATAACATAAGATTTTACATAATTTCGAAATCAAGCGTAAATAAAGTGTGCAAGGTATTCACATAACAGAAAATATACATGACAGAAACACAAGAAGGAAAAAAACCTAACAGTTGGAATTTTCTTGCAGAAATAAGATGTATTACAGGTTAAAGGCCACAATACAAAAACGTCCACAAACACGCGAACAAAAATGAAACGTTAGGCAAAGATATGAACATGTATACAAGATAAACAATTATAGCTACTCAATAAGGGAAGATTAAAATTTTGAGACAAATAATAAAAATTTTGAGACAAATAATAAAAATTTGAAACAACTAAAAAATTTGTTGAGTAATTTTACGAGTCGTAAGAAAACATGATTTAAACTTAGAATGCAAGTAAGGATTTTCACACACGAACCTCAGCCAAATAAGTTTCGCTTCAACAACAGGACATTTTAAATGGAAATCTTTGGTAAAAGGGAAAGAGAAAACGTAGTGGTCAGCATCTCCAACAGAGCAACAAGAAACAAAAATTTGTATTTTTTAAATTAAAACGATTTAAATAAGAAATTTTAAGGGACCATGACCAGTTAAGAAGCGAGTAATGAAACCGGAATTCAAATAAAAACTCAGATTTAGTCTAGGAATATAGGGCTGAACCCGAATACCAGTATTACAAGTTGACCACCAGACCTCCCAGTCAGAAAGGAGCTTATTTTTTTTAAATCATAATTATGTGAGACCGAAGGGCAGGGACATTCGTTCTCTCTCCATAAGTGACAACGAGCTTTACAAAGAAATTCACTATTTCGTTATAATAATCTTCGACATGGGCCTGAACCCAGTGTAAGATGTAAAAATCAGAATAAGTTGCTAATTTTCTTTAATGATATTAATAAAAGCCGATTTATTTCTGGTACTCTGCAGTAGCAATAAAGATGATAAATTGTCGGAGCAAACAGAAACTTTGAAGTTATGAGAGACGGCCCACAAAACGGCAAACTCGATTACTGAAAGCTCGGCTTGGAAAATTGAATTATAAAAATTCAGTTTAAACATTCAGACTCTGTTTAGGACACCCCGGTGGAAGACGCACACGGCAAACCCAGTTTTTGACCCGATCCTTGATCCGTCGATGAAAATCTCCCATTCGGAGGTTCCTGAAAATTTGTTAAGAAAAATAATTTGTTTTTCAGGATTAACAGCTCTCAATGAGATATTTGAGACGAATGGGATATAATTAATCAGGTGAAAAAAGTTGGAATTCAGCTGCTTCCTAATTTGATACTTAAGAAAATGAAATTTTAGGGTAAGATGAATAGGGGGAACCCCAGCAATCACCTGCAAAGCAGCAGTAGGAGACATCCTGTAGGACTTGGTAATTTTTAAAAGGTAAATTCTCTGAATAGAGTTTAACTTAATAATTTATGAGGAGTTTAGATCACCACCCAAAACTCCCACACCATAGACAATAATAGATTCTATAACACATAACTACCATAGTTTATAATTTTTGGAATTGAAATCATCGAAGGAAACCCTGTTAAAATTTAATGAGAGATTATAATTTTTTCTTTAAGATAATTAATGTGGGGACTCCAAGAGAGCCGGGAATTGATCAGAATACCTAAATATTTATAAAATTTACAAATTTTTATGAAGGAATTTGTTGACGCATGCGCGCGCCTCCTACAGGTCCTCGGTTAAAACTAGAGAGAAGCTGAACGACTTTCAGAAATTACGGACGTGGGTAGCTACTGTCGCACTGACATCCACAATAACTGTAACAGAACCTGAACGACTTTCAGCAATAACGGATGTGGGTA
>BMAW01075368.1:4286-24348 GCA_019974015.1 Nephila pilipes
TTTTTTTTTTTTTTTTTTTTTTTTTTTTTTTGGCTGAGCGTTAAATCAGTGAAACTGAACAGGGTAGCCACATTTGGCAAAATACTGCCAAATAATTCTTGTCGCCAAGGGTAAACCTTTTCTGAATTCTGGTTCCCATTTTTTTTAATAAAATGACTTACAAACTTTCAAATGCATGTTTTGATTTTATGAGTATTATGAATTTCTTAATATGCTCACAAATGTATCTTTTTAAGTAAATTTTAAAGTTAAAAATAACTAACAGTTTTAACTAATATTTCAATAATTTTCTTTAATATACTTTGCTACCATATAAAAACGTTATTTTTAAAAACGTTGGTTTTTATATCGAATTATTTATTTTTATTTATTTATTTTTTTTTTGTAAAAAATTATTTTCGAGATCTCGTAGTCAATGAGGTTAGTTGCGCGTTCAATAATTTTGTATTAGTCACATTTTAAGATTCATAAAAAAATTTCTTGTATAATAGGTTTTCAACATAATGAAAAATAACGTAGAAAAAATAAAAGAAACAAGTCTTATACGATCGTAGAAACTCAATGTTATCGAACGAATTCTGGAAGGAGCAAGACAAGTGGAAATTACCAAAAAACTTAATCCATAAGAATCTACACTATGTGGATGGTTTAAAAAAATGAAGTTAAAATTTACCAGTTTGTTGATAAAATTGATAATGATAATAAAAAAAAAGTCCAGAAAAAGGGGTAGGTTGGCTGAAAAAAGTAATCTGAACAATTGTATGTTTTTATTATTTTTTGCTTAGTTTATATTAATATTATAACTCTAGGTTCACTTATCTCCAGATGTTAACTTGGTTCTACAGTATGCATATATTGGCGGATAGGAAAATTATGTACAGAAAAGAAAATTGTTAAAATTTCTGAAACAAAACGAATGATTTATTTCAGAGTGACATAGTTACTGAGTAACGAGCTCAATAAGGTGTTGACCCACCTCTAGCCAGGATGCAAGCTGTCATACGATGTGGCATAGAGTGATAAATCTCCCTGGGGGTCTCCTGCGGTATTTTTTGCCAAATTTACTCCAATTGTCGGGCTAGGTCATCAACATTCCCTAGTAGATGCAGTCTCCTTCCCATCATATCCAGACATGCTGACTAGAAAGTATTTGACAAGCTGTAAGTCAATTCATGGCAGCACCTACCGTATGCGGTCCGGAATTATCTTGCTGAAAAATAAGGCCAGGGTACTACAAAAGGAATGGTAGCAAAACAGGTTTCAAAATGTCGTTGACGTACCACTGTAAGTGTGCCTTTATTGATGACCAAATGGGTGCGGCTATCAATGAAAATGGCAACCAGACTCCTGGTTGAGGGCCTGTGTGGTATGCAATAGTAAAAGCAGGATGATCACGTTGCCCTAGGCGTCTCCAGACACGTCTTCGATGATCGTCAGTTGGAAGCAGGATTCGTCACTAAACACTATAAGTCCCCAGTCATCATCATTCTAACCTGATGGAGCCAAGCACCACTGTAATCTGTCTCGACAGTGTGCAGACCTGAGTGGCAGGAGGCGTAGCGGTCGGTAAGAGCACACATTTCGCTCTATCTTCCGTCTGTGAATGGTCATGGAGGACAATCGTGTGGGGTCGAACGCCTGATGGTTGATAGCGATGAATCAAGGGCTGTGACTGCTGATCTGATAATCACTCTGTCCTCCCGATCTGTTGTGGCCCTAGGTCAAACGCTACCATCATGACGATGAAATCTGCCATTATCGACCCATTCTTGCCAACATCTTTTAATCGCCACATCGTTTCGACCCAAAGGACTAGCGATTCTCCGATTTTTCCAACCTGCCTCTTTCAATCCAATGATACGACTTCTTTCTAACTCTAACAGTTGCTCGTAATGAGCTCGAATTTTGCGGCGAGGCATTTTTTTCAGTCGTTGAAAGGTATCTAAATCGCAATGCAACAGAAAATTTGATCATCCGATTGAGAATCACTTCTTATATACACCTGCAGAGTGCGCAGCTCCGATGCGCTGTAGCTCCCTCTATTCATTCATTTTAATCATTTGCAAGTTCGGTCCAAATGTCTTTCCATTCGAAATTTCATTACAATTGGGCAACTTCTTGGTGCATGATTTTTTTTTTTTTTTTTTTTGTTATAGAGTGTATATACATTCGCACTGCCCAATAGAAATAATGCAAGACCTTGAAAGAGTAAAGTAAAATATTACAAATTTTGGTACACAAACAGAGAATGCTTATGTAAACAAGTAATTTCACTTGCAAGTTGATTATCTAACGGGTTCAGAAGGAAGTTGGACCACCTCCCGCTGCGATACAAGCAGCAACCTTATAAGGTACAAATTTAATTAGAATGCCAATAATGCCCCGAGGGATTGAAGCCCATATGTTCTCAACTAACCTCCATAGCTCGTCCTCCTATTGAGGCTGAGGCAGATCAAGAAAAAGACGAAAATCACGTACCAGATATGCTCAATTGATGAGAGATCAGGAGACACTGTAGGGAAATGTAGCCATTGGGCATATTGCAAGGCTTATCTTCTGATGAATATCATTTGCTTCCGCTTGCTTCCCTACTGAAAAATACAAGTTTGCTAACGCTGAATGTAAGGTAGCTCAACCAGCTGCAGCACCACATCAACGTATCGTCGCTGGTCAATGTGTATTTAATACGAAGTAGAGATGACCTATTGCATTTGATGGCATGCAAAACCATTATGCCACGTTGACGAGTATTAAAAACTCCTGGTTAGTGTCGAGAATTGTTGATTGTGAGACTCCCACCACATCTCTCCAGACGCTTTGATCCGTACGTTCAGTTATGCATTTAGGTGGACCTAATCATTTACGATGATTTATATTTCGTTCTTTGATCCAGCTGGTTAAAATTCTATGCTCAGTAGATAATACAGAGCATTTTAGTAGCAATACAACGGTAATACCAACCTGACATTCATAAGCCTACGATTTCACCTCTTATACAATCGTCTGATTACCAGAACTGACGTCGATAACGTCATCTAGGCATCTCTTACTCCATACGTGTCTTCTGGAACGAAAAACTTCTCAAAATTCTAGATCCCCTCAGGAGACAGAGAATAGAGACTGTTGGTTCATCCGCGTTTACCTACTCCTTTATTCCGCGTTATAGCCATAACCATATAACCTACATTTCATACGTTCTGCATGACTCGATTACCAACATATCCTTCAAAACTTGCATGTTTGCACGGAAGAGTCTTCAAGATATTGTATTTTCTATATCGAGCATATATATATATATATATATATATATATATATATATATATATATATACTGCTGTGAAAAACTTAAGCAACAATGTAAATTTTAAGCAGATAGCCATGAAATTACAGAAAAGGGATTATTGCGATCAGTACAATGAACACGTAATTCAGCAGAAAGGTTATGCGTATGCAAGTGTCAGGAACAAGACGTCATAGGTGACGTGAGTGTACGCAAAAGCGTGCGGTCGGCGCGCACAGCTCACGACTACAATAAAAGGAAGAACAGAGGCGCAATCAATGATATTCGCTGAAAGTGTGAGTTCTTTCGTGAATATGGCTAGAAGAAATCACCTAAACTACTTAAAGCTTAGAAAAATGATTGGAAAGCTGGAGGAAGGGCGTAGATTGACCAGTGTAGCTGAAGAGTTCAGAATCAACAAAAGTGTCGTTTCGCACGCTTGGAAAGCCTTCCAAACCATAGGTACAGCTGTTAGAAGGGTTGATGGTGGCCTCCCTAGGAAAACAGCTGTAGTGGATGACAGATACATCGTACCGCAAGTTAAAAGAGCCCGATATCAGTCAGCAAGCGCCATTTGCTCAGAGACTGTGTACAGCAACAGGGAGAGAAGTGTCGCGGTTTACTGTGGCCAGACGCCTTCACAAAAGTGGCCTATTTGCCTGCCATCCTTAACGATGCATCCTTTTGAAAGTTGGCCATCGGCGACATCATTTAGAGTGGTTTAAGAAGCACAAAAACAGGACATCTCATCAATTGAGTCGTGTCTTCTTTACGGATGAGAGTCGTTTCAGAGCCACAAGGGATTCTCAACGTGAGTTGGTTTGGAGAGAGGTAGGGACACGGATTCTCCTAGTAACATCACGGAAAGAAACCGTTCCGGTGATCCTGGAGTTTTCGTGTGGTGAAGCATTATGCTGAATGGGCGGACTGAGCTCCACGTTTTGACAGAAGTTCTGTAACCGGAGATTGCTATTGTAAGGAGGTGATCCTTCCCTATGTGCTTCTGTTTAGGGGTGCTATTGGACCAGACTTCGTGTTTATGGATGACAATGCATGGCCACACCGGACTGCTTATGTTCTTCAGCTCTGAATAGTGAAGATATCACTTGAAGGGATAGTAAGCGTTCTCCCTTGATTTAAATTCCATAGAACATGTATGGGATGCTTTGGAAGACACCTTGCGGCACGATTACGTTCTCCGAGCAATATCCAATAATTGAAACAGATGTTGATTGATGAATGGGCACTTTTTCCTCAAGAACTGTTCGACAATCTAGTGCTGAGAATGGAGAGACTGTGCGATGTAACCTTGCAGTAAGGGTAGAGCATATCCCATCTAAAGAACATCTGCTTTTTGTTCTTCCTCTTGGACAGACATTCAGGTGTAACGATGCTATGAGTTGAATAAGGCCTTCTTTTGTTTGATTCCATACAGTATGCATTGTATTCATTTTTGCGCAACTATGTTTTCGTCATCGTTTAAGTAGAAAATGTTGTCTCGTATTATGAAGTTTCGACTTCTTTCTTTTGATTTCAAATTTTATTCAGTGATTTTTTTAAAATAAAAAATAACCTTCTTTTATAATAATTTCCATATGATACGACTGATCATAACTTCTTATCTATTAAAATATGCTAAATGATGTTAATAATTGCAAGGACTTACGTATGCCTACATTTCAATTTCTAAACACATTGTCAATGCCTCTCATTTTCACAACCTATCTTATAGTTCATTTAAATGCAGAATATATACTATTAAATATACTGTATAATTTTTACACGTAACTCTGCACAATTTACAAGAATCTGAGTTCGAGAGACTAACTGTTTCAAGCCTTTGGCTATAATATAGTTAATCACTAGAATTGTTATCAGCCGAAGTATTATTTTAAAACAACTTTAGTCATATTTTAAACTTAAAGATTATGTAAAATGATTGCATAACTGAGCGATACATTATAGTTTATATAGATAAGGTATATTGAATTCTTAATGGTTGTTTCTTAGAAATGTAGATGACACTTGACAATTATCATTGTCGAATAATTAAAAGATAAATTTTTGAAAATCGAATTGCATCCAGAATGGACATGGTGGAGAACTTCTGTCATTAAAGTTTTTTTCGTAATATTGCTTATGATATAATGTTGTTCTTTTAAAATCTTTTCTCTTACTTACTGGTTGATTGATTGTTTATCAACGTCTCACTTACAAGCTATTGAGCACTATTGGTTACGGACTTCGCAACTTTGATCCTCGTTCAAGTGACGAGGGTGACGTCTCAGGAAGAAACCCACTCTTTGAACTTCCACACCATCCCAATATGAGGGCACTGAGCCTTTTCAGACTTAACATGCATCAATCCCCTTCCCCTACACTACGGGCCATTAATGACATCCGGACTCGAACTCACAACTCTTTGTAAATAGCGCTAATTATGAGATCGTGACGATAACCATCTTTTTTCCTAATATTACTGTACTAAAGTGATTTCTTTACAATATTTTTTGCTGAATTTAAATAATTAATTACATTTTTGTTGAATTTATATTTAAGAATGTGTTTGTTGTTGTTGTTGCTGCTGATTAAATCTTAGCATAAATTGATTTTTTTAAAATAATATCCCTGGTAAAAATTTAAATATTTTGTTTTATCTAATGTGCTAGTAAATTTATTCTCGACTCTTAAATTCTTATGCTTATTATTGCTTTCAATAAAATAATTTATTAGTTTTGAAATGTTTTTAAAGGTACTATTAATAATTTGGTAATACTAAGCCTTTTCCTTTTATAAAGCCATCCAGTTCCAATCAAATTATTAATTATAACTAACCGTTAAAAAATTGTAAAGTGAATCAAATTTACTCGAATAAAATGCAATGATTTACTTTAATCACAATAATGAAATAAGTTGACTTCAATTATAAGATAACAGCAAATTCATAATTAAATATTCGAAAGGTATTATTCCTTATTTCTTTTCAAAATTTCACGCTAACAAAACATGTATTAGTACAATATCTAAAATAATTTTAACTTTTACAATTCTTTCTTGTATTTTTTATCAAGTAACAATACTGTAATGTCAGAGAAATAATAATATTTAATCATATTTAAAAGAAATTTATCTTTAATAAAAATGTTGAATATTTAGTTTTAGAAATAATTTGTTGTTTATTCTGATTTTAATTAGTATATATAATATGAATATTAGAAAAACAGATTACGTTTCGGTAACGTGCCACGCTTTGCTGAGAATTTAATTTAAATTCCTTCGCCTCTGAATATTTTTATTAATTTTAAACTAGAATTTTATTACACATTAAATTTTCTGTTATGATCAGGGTTTGATAAACAATATGTAAGACTGAATATGTAATTTTATTACAATTGGTCAGTTATAATCAGATCGTATAGGTAAAATTACTGTCAAAAATAAATTTTTACATTTTAGAAGGTAAGTAATTAGTATGACGTGTATTCTGTTGCTTCTTTATAAAACAATAATGGGTAAAAGGCCCTGTTATTCTGCAAAAGAAGAAGACATTCTGGTTAATAAGCTCCCGACATTACCACGATTTTACTATAGCTTTTACGATGGATCGCGTTTACAAGTAAATGAATGTATCAAATAACTAGGATTATCTTTAATTGCTTCCAAAGAATGATATTAAGTATGTTTTTTCATAATATTAATTCGTGATTATTTTTACTAATTTTTTAAAAACACTTTATTCTGATTGAAATATTAAAAAAATTACCTCTTTTTCTGCTGTATCTCATCCTCGTGATATAACAGACTCTTAATTTTTTTTTTTGATGCGTATCACAGACTCTAATTTTTTTGATGCGTAGACATGCATTAGTACTCGATACGTCTGTTGTTGGTTTCTTACCCTTCTCGTCTAGCATCCAGTTAGACCAGATCCATGAGATCATTGATGAGAGAAAAGTCTTCGGCAGTCGGACTCTTTCTCCCGAGAGATCGAGGAGTGTCTTTCTACTCCGTGTCCCGTGGAAGGGGACAGAGAGTAGTAGTGACCTTGGATGCCACTTCTGATTCGAACCCTGGACCAGTGGCTCCGAAGAAAAGTTGACCGGTCGCTTTTTGTCATGCCCTAACCAAATAGGCTGAAAAGACGTTTTATCTAACTAGAAAAGTTTGGCGTTTTAAATTCTGGCGCTGTTGTAGAAGATAGTCGCTGCATACTCTCCCTCCAGTATCATCGTGATGATACGAAGGGAAACATTGGTATTTTTGCTCAGTAGGTTACTTTTGATTTTTTTCAGCCATTTCTGCAATTGATATACATCCCGTCCCTGTTGAATTGATTTTTACTTGGGACAGTTTCCATTTGATTCATCGGCTGTCTCTTGTTGAGTGTCGAGTCTCGTTGACACGTGCGCCATTTCCAGAATATCACTAGTCGTGATTTGTGTGTGTTTGTCTTAGTTAGGCATACAGAGGCAAGTGTTTTGCGTCGGGGGCATTGCAATCAGTAGGTACAGGCAGTGCTGCTATCTAGTAATCACGTCTGAGTCACCACTTCGGTGGCCGGACTCTTTCTCCCGAGAGATCGTGGGATGATTTTATACCCCGTGTCCCGTGGAGGTGGAGAGAGAGAGTAGTTGAGACCATGGATGTCGCTGCTGTTTCGAACCCTGGACCAGTGGATCCGATGAAAAGTTGACCGGTCGCTTTTTGTCATGCCCTATCCAAGTAGGCTGAAAAGACGTCTCATCTGGCTAGTTAAGAAAGGCGTTTTAACTTGGCGCCGTTGCAGGAGAGAGTCGCTGCAAGTCCTTTACCGTATCTGGATAGGTGATGAAGTCCAACATCATCAAATTCAAGCATGCAAATGTTGTGAAGGGCTGGCGTTTTCAGCCCCAAACGATCTGATAAAGAGAAAGGCCTTCCTGCTGTCCAAGAATCTTGCCTTCTTTAGTCTTGAGAAGGTCTTCTTGTCAGATTTATCTCCCGAAAACACAACCGTTTCGTTGAGTGAAGAAACAAAACACCAGTCTCATGGACAGGCAGAGTTTTAGTTACATCTTACTTAAACATCTTATGTATGGAATGAAAGTTCGAGGTTGTTTAGGGCATTCTCTGTTGGAAAATAACTAGTTGAACCGTCTTTTGGCCTCTTTCATCTCATTTCCATTTACTTTCAAATAAGGAAGTATTCACTGATCGTGAATGTCGTTCTGCAGAGAAAAATATTTCACGTGACGTAATATACTAGTACCATCGCCGAATTTCAAATTCTTTTTTTTTTTTTTTTTCCAAATATTCAAAAGAGCTACAATTCAGCCCCAAACAAGCTGCAAAAGAGAAAAGCCTTCAGATAAAAAAAAATTCAGATGTTTTTGTAATTAGTTTTGGTATCAATTGCTCCTATGTCGTCCTCAGTAGCGATAAGTTAAGAATGAAGCACCAAACTTGAATTTAGATTGCGGAGCTTAATATACTCTCGTCCTCTCTACTGAAAAGCATCTTTCAGATTCTACTTCGGAAATATTCAGTGTCGAGTGGAGTTAGGAACCATCAATACAGAACGTATAACAATCATTCTTATTAGTTTATAAAATAATCGCTGACATTCTCAACCAATTGTTGAACATGTTTTTAAAAAAAGTTAGGAAAAGCCTTTTTTCGAGATCAATCTTGGAACTATTGTCACATACGTTTGAACTGTCCTTCATTGAAAAACACATGCCTTTCAGTTTAGAAGACAAAATAAGTTCATAAGGGACAGATCTAGGGGAATACAATAGATGGCGGAGCTCATGTATAGTTTGAAAAACAAAGATTTAATGCAATATCATAAATATAATCATACTGTGTGAACCCATTAAAACACTTTATTTAGAAATCGACATCCACTGTTCAATCCTGTGATACACCAACTGAATACGAGTGATACGTTGTTTGAAGCATTTCAAAACTTGATGTTGATTTATAGCTCCATTGCATTACGACCCTTCGTTTCATCCTGATGACATTCGACTGCCCGAAGAAGGTTGCCCCCAAAATCACATGTTCTTTTAGAAAAATCTTCCTAGACACGAGCATGTTCTCATCTTATACGTTTTGACGTTGAGATATCAGTTCATTTATAGAAACTTTTACATACTCTACTTGTTAATTACTCAATATTGTGCGTTAATATCTTTTATTGAGATTTCATAATTGGTTTATTGTAAAAAGGCTTAAAATTTTTCTGATCCTTCATTCCATGAATTGACTGCCTCGATATAAATAAGAAAGACACACACTTTTGTCCATTCCAACCAAGGCTTTCGTGTTCGTCTGTCTACACTGAGTCGCGAATGTCACTGTGGCTTGGAAAATTCCAGAAAGTTTCAAACTATTTTCGAAAAACTTGTAAGCCGACCCAATAGACGCAAGTCTCTTGTTACTGGAATTTAAAACATTCCATGTTTTATCTGCAATACATCCTCAGCTATTTTTACCTTATTAAATGAGTTGGTATTTCATTGAATCATTTCCATTAAGAAATTGATATTTGATCCTCTTATCTGTTGCAGAGCATGTTCTTAGAATAAGTATTTATAATCCAAGTTAATACTTTACAAAAAGAAATTTGTTACAACAATAAATCTGGAACTAATGCTTATAAAGAAAATAGATGTTTGATTTGATTTGTGTTATTAACACCTTACAAGAATGCATTTTCGGTTGCACATATAAAAATTTTGAACTATGGTCAAAAGACGAGTAAGCCATTTAAACTGGGATTTATGTTGCATATTTGTATACTGTTACATGACGACTTTTAAGATCTAGATGCTTAAGACGTAGCAACTAGTTTCGTTAATCCACGTGATAGTTTTCGTTTTTATTTGAGTTCCACACTCGCGAACCTTAAACTACTACATAAGTCTTTACAAACCAGATTATCTTCTCATAAAAAAATGAATAATTATACGCTGCAATATACATCATTTTAATTTGAAGAAGCGAATTTATGAAACTTGCGCTAACATATAACTTTAAATAGCATGTATTTCAAAAGCGCAAGATTTGAATTTTATGCTTGTAGTACAAAATAGCCTCGACCTTGTTTAGGTCATATATTTGCCTAATATCAAAGAATAGGACATACACGCAGGACACTTTTTTTAGGTAGAAAAAAATGTTTAAATATTAGTATCATATTCTAGCCTCACTATTATTTGTATATAGAGAAATGTGTTATAATATATATATTACTTGTTTGATTTCCTCAATTTACTTCCTTTATAAAACATATTCCATAATATGTCATTTTACGTAGAAAGGAAATTTTTACTTCTTATATTGAAGGGATTAAAGACTTGTTTACTGAATTTTTCTAAAATTAAAAAAAAAACATAACATAAGTTGATATATGTATAATAAAAACACAAACATTAAAAAAATTACCAGAAAACTCTACGTACTAAAAAATTTAAAATTTTTATTTGTTTAATATTTTGATAGCCTTAATGACTATGCTGTACTCGTAGTTTCCATCGTAGTTTGGCTCCAACCAACCAATTATACTGAATCTTGTGCGAATCATTAATTTTATACTCTTTTCCACAAACCGTCTTAATTTCAAATATTTACCTAAAATTGGGTTTGATAGTCCTTTAATGTTCATTTAATTCATTTAGTATTGTTGCAGATTCTGAATAGCTGAATTGAGAAAATCGATTATTTACGAATAACTGGGATATGCAATCTTATTTATCTTTCGAATTCTCAGATATTAAACACAACAAGTGTGTAATACGAGTATTAAGGTAGAAATTAAATTCCAATGTAAATATGAAATTGTCATGAGTTTTGTTTAAACAATTCATTGAGCTGGAATGAACAGGTATTAGAATGCTGGTTAAATCGTGGTGCATCTCTATTAGCAATGTGTTTCATTACCGATTAATTCGAGTTAATTGTCTGATCTTAAACATGAATTCGAAAGTCTGTTTGTTTTTCTGTTCTTTCTAAACAAATCCTTACTATCGATCCTATGGCTCCAAATTTTTAGAATGTCTTAAGGTGGCGGGAAAGCCATAAGCATATTTCCATCAAAAAACTTTTTTTTTCACTTTTATTTTTGGTGATGTTTTTCGAATCTTTTACTCTTTTTCACAATTTCCCCATGTTTTCGAGCAGAAACAACAATCCCCTTCCACCATCTTTTCTGCTCACAACATATGCATTTTAATGACCTTTTTTTTTTTTTTTTTTTTTTTTAATTCAAGTCGATTTTTTAAATTCGGTTAAAAATAACGGAGCCTCATTAGTTTGGATTCCAGGCCAAATCTATTCTAATAAAAGGAAGTGTGCGTGTGTGGACGACATAGCGTAAAATGGAAAACCCCTAAAACACGACATTTGACATGCTGAAATCACAAGTCACAATGTTGTGCACCTCAAAAAGAATTTTTTTTTTTTTACCAATTCTCTTTTATACAGTTCATTGTTGAAATGGCTAATAAACAAGATTTTATTTACATTGCGGCGCATATCACGTCACATAATACCATGTTGATCTTTGGTTCGTCTACCAAAAACTGGCACACATTAAGTGCAACATGACATCATGGTCTATTTTGTTTCTTACAATTTATACTTAATGAAGAGTTTTGGGAGTGCGTCATATGTATTCCTTGGTAGTTCTTTGTAGCAAAATTATGATTATTTTCGCAATGAATCATCGCAGAAAAATTTTCTTTTAAAAAAATAAAGTTTAGTTTTGGAAACATGGCTGATGCGTTCTTTTTACCTTTTTTCAAACGAGACCATTTATTCAACTTGAAACTAGAGGTAATAAAATTTCTATGAGAACAAATGAAGGATTGATGGAAAGTATTAGAAATAATAATATCGAGGAAGATATTTTGCAAGTTGTGTTCATAGTCTTCAGTATTGAAAATTTATATGTCCTTGTACTGAAAAGAAAGTTAACTTAATATCACTTATCAATGAACTCTTCAGTTTGCTTGTTAATATTTCTTTATATTTTAATACTTTAATAATAATTTATTACTCAGAGAGCTTAACTAAAACTTTATTAGTGTGTATTTTGCATCGTTGAGTTATCCTTTTATGGCTTTGTTTAAAAGTTATCTTTTCACCACAAAATTAAGCTATAAATTTTATAAATTTTCGATTACGTCGTCTTGTACTGCGTTGGATATGAGTTTTCATTAAAAATAAGTTATGCTTGATTTGCTGGATTTTGAGTTTTTAAATTTATCCTTGCGAAGAGCACTTCGACCAGTATTTAATATTGTATGGCGAATATTGTTTTTTTGAAATCCGAGTTCAAATATTGGTACATATAAATTTTATTTAATTTTTTTTTATTTCTCATAAATTTTTTAACTATAAACTAAAGCTGAGATCATTTTCTTTTCAATTTA
This sequence comes from Nephila pilipes, assembly GCA_019974015.1. Classification (NCBI taxonomy): domain Eukaryota; kingdom Metazoa; phylum Arthropoda; class Arachnida; order Araneae; family Nephilidae; genus Nephila; species Nephila pilipes. The sequence goes on from BMAW01075368.1 coordinate 16,983, forward strand.
TTTAAAATTTCAATTTTTACTAATTAAAGTTAAGACGAGAGCTATGGGGAAAAAAAGGAATAATTGAATTATATTTCAAAAATAACTAAGACACTTTTTAGAAAAAAAAATTTGAAATTAAAAATTTTTTTTATTCTTTTCTCTGGACCTTATATTTATATAATTCATCGGATTTTTATGAATACTTCAAAATATCTTCCGTTTGTTCTTGGTAAAGTAATTTTATATTAATTCCTTCGGAATTCTATGTCAATTTAAATATTTATACTTTATATTATCCCAATCAGAATAACAATATCTATTAAATCAGCTGTACTAATTGCAAAAATTGTTGATATATTTTGAAAAAATGTGCTTTTGGAAATTAAAGTTCATTGTACCATTTTTTTAATAATGCCATATACTTATGTATCAATAAAAAATTATTTTATCAAAAATGTAAAGCAATGAAAATTTATTCAATTATCTGTATGTTATTGAAAATTATAAATAATCATATCGAAAGCTATTGTAATCATAACAATGAAGCTCAACTTGCTTGAGTTGATACTACGTAGCTTTCCTTCATTTGAATAAGCCAATGAGCATGGATGTTTAGAGAGCCAATCATGCGTCATCTTGATTTGGCAATGAGTTAATCAGGCCATAGTAGGATTGAGCTATTGATGTCATGCATTAATTTGGAGAGGAGGATATTTATCATAAGTTATATGAGAGATTGCAATTAAGTTGGTTGGCTAGTACATATATGTGCTTGTGTCAGAATGTGCGTGTTATTTCTCTTAGTTGTGAGTTTGTAAAACGTAATAAGATTAAAGAAATTGTCCATAGCGGTATTTTTGAGTAGGAAGAGTAGGAAGCAATGCAAGATAGAACTAATATTATTATTGTTAACCCTTGACATACAACGACGAGTTGGGGTCGTCAATCATTTCATGTAGACTTTGACTAATCTAACTCTTCAAGAGCTGAACGCTTAGCAGTATACTTGTATTATAAGATTACTGAATTGCTTAGTTCGTGCATCGATTCTTGTTTGTTCAAGATGTCTCACCTTCTCAATAATAGCAATATCTAAGTTGCATCCGCAAATCTGTAAATCAGAAAGAAGCGCGTTGAAAGTCAGTGTAAAAGTGACCTCTCGCGGCGAATGCCATGTTTGACAATATTTGAGTTCAATAAAAATTATAAGTAATCTGTGTAACATCTAACGAAGTGTTTCCAAATAACAACTATGTATTCTGCGTATACATATTCTAAAATGAAAATTGAAATGTTTAATACTTTAAAGAACTACGAATTTATTATCTTATTATGTTATTTAATCGTTCTCCATTAGCATTATATATAAACCTGATTAAATGTTATATAACAATTTAAATTTCAGAATTATACCTTCTCTTTCTCAGTTTTCATATAACTGTTCAGTTGAGCCAAATTAAATAGTGTTTTTTGGACGCATCCATTTCCGCTTTATTTGTACGTCAAGGGGGTTTAATATTAATTTTAAAACGCTGCAATTATGAAGAATGTATATATATATATATATATATATATATATATTAAAAAACAATTTGGTGCAAATTTAACCAAAATTACAATTTCTACAGGAGATTCGGACATTTCAAATTAGACTGGTTTTGACATACAAAAATAAATTGCAGCTAAATAAAAAATAATGTTGGACTTGAGAGATTGTGCCTGAATGACAGACAAAATTATGCGAGATATGTACAAGAAATGTGAGTCTTATATAAGAGGAAATTATACTATGCAATGTGAAATTGAATAAAAGGTACAGACAGAAAAGTGTTTTATATCTCAAATAAAGATTGAAAAGATTAAAATTGACTAAAATTTGCAATAACTGAACAGCAGAATAATGTGACGGCGTTATTTGGAATAATTAGAGTAGTCTCTCTTGTTTGGTATGATGGCATGAAATACAAAAAGGACAGAATTAGAGATCATTAATCTGATTTCATATATTACATGATAAAGTGTGGAGAGAATGTTCAGGATTTTTGAGAACATTAAGAGAATCAGAAATATGTAAAAAAAAAATACTTAAATCCAAAGTAAAGTCTTCCACATTTGATAAACATTCAACAAAATTCAGCTGCATGTTGTGTTGATACTATAAGCAAAAAAGTGGTTTCATGATAATGATATTCCAGTATTGGAATAATCTTAAGAATTCTAGACCTTCACCTAACCTAAAATTTGTCGAAACGATTAATGGAGTTTATCAAAACGATTAATGGAGTTTATCAAAACGATTAATGGAGTTTATCAAAACGATTAATGGAGTTTATCAAAACGATTAATGGAATTTATCAATTTTGAAAAATCCAATAAAAAGAATAATCAAATAGAAGAATTCAATAAATAATAGAATAATAATATGGACCATGATTTCATATTATAACAGCTGCATTTGGTTAATTCTACTGAAAATGGTTATAGTTAATTGGTAGTTTTAGTTTCTGGCTCTAAGTTCTCATGGGCCATATTACGCCAAACTCAAAGGGGAGATATTACCAATGTACCAAGTAAACCAGTTAATTAAAAGCCATCCTCTGGGTAATGTATAGAATAAGGAATTTTTTAACGAATTTTAAATCTTTGGAGTGAAACAATTGTTCATCTAAGAACTTAAATACATTTAGTTGGGGATTTCCCCCTAATAGAGTCAATTAAGGATGATGTGTTTGCTTTAAAATGTTTAAAACGAACTAAGTTAAATGCAGAACATTCAGTCAAGATGTGTCCCGCAGTCAAACACAGTGTGGTTACGCGTGGGGAGTTGAAAGGCCAGTGTTGTTGTTGCGACTGGTCTCCTTAATCATGTCTTAACTTAAACTTATCAATACAAGGCCTTATTCCAAAAGAGGTGAAATTGATTGTATTTTGAGATTTATGGAAATTATTTTTAAGAGACGCTTATATATTTAATAATATTGAATGCGGTTACAAAGAATGCACTGCAATTTCAGGATGGAAATTTCCCGATTTCTCTCATAAAAGTCTAATGTTTGTGTGTCTGCTTCTCAACCGATGCAGATTATATCTATCTGGACCTTTTAAATCGCAAAGTAAATACAGAACGCTACACAGAGTACTGTAAATGCCTTGGGAGAATGGTAAAATCAAGCTGGATGAAGTTTTTTTTTTTAATGTCTACAGATATTTAAACTTAGAGGCTATATTACTGTATGTTAGAGTGATAAGCCTACAGCTTCTCTTTCCCACCAAATCTATTGTTAAATATTAATCGGTATATTCACAATTTCTTTATTAACACATTTTCTTCTATGTATTTCAGTTTCATTTTTTCAGTACCTTATCTTCTATGTATTTCAGTTTCATTTTTTTTTTTCAATCATAAGAGCTGTTGTATTACTTTTGATTAACTTTTTTTCCATTGATGCTCTTATTTTAAAAAGTTACTTAAAAAAAAAACCTGTTATGAGCCAATAAATATCAGAAAAACTTTTTCCTACAATTTCAGCCGCTAGTGGACTCTTTATTTTATAAAAAATTGTTATTTACCTTAACATTGTTTCGTTCTGTTATATAAAAACTTTCACTAATTTAAATTCATTCACTTGTTCCTCTGTGATCCATATCATATTACCTTAAAAGTATTTGCACCCGACTTCCCATGTTAAAATGACCTATGTCGTATGTTACCTTTTTAATTTAATAGCGCTCTTATTACATATTTTATTATTAATCAAAATACTTAATTTGAGCAAAAGACTTTTGGCGACGGATCTTGTTACTCTGAACCACGATGAGAAGACGATAACATCACTTGAGTTAATTCGTTTTTCAGATTTGTGTGGAATTTCGCGCGAGATAATGACGTTTAGTTTTTTTAACATGCTGTAAACAATGCCTATACATCCAGTAACTGGTTGATAAGTACAATGGCATCACATTTTCTTCTTCCCCTCTTTTTATTATAACAATTCAAAAAGTTTTGTAAATTTTTTTTGCTTTATAGTTAGACTGGCGTTAAGGAGTGCTTCACAGGTTAAAGAAACACTAACATGTTTACAAAGGAAGTATGTAACATAAGAATGCCATAACCTTATTAGAAACATATTTGTTTTCTTGGCCTCATGAATTTATGCCTCATGAAAAGTGTTCGAAAGCTACATTGATTTGGATCTATGTATTTATAATAATAGATTAGATATAAAAAATCCTTTTTTTTTCTCGAGAGACATTGAGAGATATTTTTTGTCAATTTATGGTTTCTTTTGTCAAGAATTTCTTGGCTTTTTTTTCCGTCCGCATGCTATTATGGTTAAGAGAGAAAGCACATAAAAAGTGTAAAAAGAAGCTTCGTAACAATCTTTTCTTACCTCTAGTTTTCATAGATCGATCAAACTGAGTAAATCATTCAAAATTCTGAAAACTTTTTAGGTCTTTAGATTGTGCAAAGGAAAATGGTGTTTTTTTTTTTTAAAAAAAAAAACTTTTGCATAAAAAAATAACCTGACACCATTACTGACTTTTTCATTAAATTTCTGATTTTATAATGTGAGAAAGACACCTACCAAGCTGTCAATTATCTCAAATATGTATGTTTTAATTCAGAGAGAGAAATTAATCTTAACTTTTTACTTCAAATTCCTTTTTATTAAAAATTGAATGCTATTTTCCTCTGATTAAGTTTCCTTTTTTTTTTTTTCAATTCGTTAAAGCATTACCAGGATGATTGTTTTTTTTCCCGGGCATTTGTAATCTAAGTAGCTCCTAAATTGATGGGGGAAAAAAACGATTTATTTATTTATTTTTGCGATTTTTTAAATTATAAAACTTCTAAGTAACAACGTATCACTATAAATTGCGTTTCTGACAGTCTTGCAATCGCAAAAAAAGGCAAAGAAAAGAAAAACTAATGGTTTCTGTAGGTTTAAATCTCATATATAACTATAAAATCAAAAAACATGAGCCTTACGGTTTGAAATTGCAACTAACTAAACTAAATAATAATTAAATTTTAAATTTTCAAAAAAAAAAAAAAAAAAAAAAAAAATCTTGCTTGGTTTCTGAAAAATGTGTTGTAAGTATTTATTTTTAGAGAAATTCTTGAGTGCAGAGTGTCTGCAAGACTTCTGAGTGCATACGGCCTCTATCTAACTATTGGATATTTTGAAGCCTGATTGAGTGTCAATCGAACTACTACAACAATACGCGCATCAAATAATGTTATTTTTCGTAAAATAATGTAATTTTCGCTTGCTATTTGTATTATAAAGATCTTAAACTGTCTAACTGCTGTGCGAAAAAACGCCGAAGGCTGAGAAAGGAGTATTTGTTCTCAAGACGATACTTCCGTATCCTTAGTAGTGAGAAGGATCGTGAAATTTATTCCTGACAGGATAGCCCCAGACCTATTAAATTCTACCAGTACTGACAAAGTGGACAGAACCCTATTCGACAATTAAATCACATTGATTCAAACGCACGGGAGCCTGTTGTATGCATTCCGCTACATCATCTTTAGATAAGATTATGTTGGTAAGCATATTCATTGAGATCAGATTCAGAAGTTCAGAGTGATGCTCTCTGACGAACCCCGATGTTCTATCAAGATCTATTCTGTACACCATCAAATGTGGAGAGACAAAATAATGTACTATTATCACAAGAATGTCCATGAAGCAGATTGTTAATATCTTTTCGATGATGTGTACCACGTTTAGTATATGGTGTATATTTTTTGTTGGCGTTGTTCGCCATCGGTGGTACGTCGCTGTATGTTGATTTTATGCGCTATAAAATAAACCGAGTTTAAGTAAAACTTTTAGTTAAGTTTAATTTATATGTATACGAATATATGTGTGTGTGTGTCGTCTCCAACGTGTTAGGACCGAGGAATAATGATGTTGGCGAGCACTAATTTCCATTGGCTAGACACTGCTTTACATCATTGACATGTTTGATTTATTGTTTACTTAGGAGCAACACAAGGGTTATTAGCGATGGACCTTTCAATTATGAATCTCGGTCAAGTGAGGGACAGCCGAGTTAAAGTGGCGCAAGAACTATACAAAGTGTAACTGTATTCAAGCTGGAAGTAAAACAGAAAAAAAAGACAAAAATTGGCTGAGGAGAACAAGGGTCGAAAATAAGGAAGGATAGCTAGAGTATCCCGGGCGCCCCTTATTTATCAAAAGCAGTAAATATCTTGGGAAAGAAAAAGATCACTAGGATACCTCAGGGTCAGGTACTTATCTAAAGATGATGAACTTCTGAGGGAGAACTCGGGGAAGTGATGAGGTGACATCAGATCTGGAGCCTTCTCTCCAAACATGCACACGCGGGAGCATTTCAACTTTAATGTTGGAACAGTAACATCACAGCGGTTTTACACCGAGTATTCCTTTGGGTCATGACTGTCCTTTTCATAGTGTAGTGTATTCAGGACTGACAATCCACACAGGAGAGCTTAAGTGTTTAGAACACTAAAAGAGGAAAATATTGTGATGATCCTTGCATACTTTCCGGAATAAATTTCCAATTAACAAGCCTGGAATTCATTGGGCAGACAACTTATTCAAAGACATCACCCTCCTCTGTCAGTACAAGATCTCAAATGGGACTAGTCCAAACATGCTTTCCTCAATATTTCAATAGCAACAGATTCTGAATGAGTATCAGAGAACGAGGAATTATCATTTAAAGCTGAGAGGTTTATTTTGATAAGAATGAGTATTTTTGAGACTGCTTAAAATTTCTCAAAGGATTATATATATTTTTTCTTATATTAATCTACTATTTTTGCATAATAGCAACCTCCGCCTACATTAAAAAGTACCAAGTTTTACTTTTTCAATCACTATATAGCTACAATAAATTATTCCGAGAAACGTAAAAATTGCCAAGCAGAGTAAAGTACTGCAACTCGTTATTTGTAAACCATATTAAACATTCATTCATTTTTTATAGAATAAATCGCGACTGTATTTTAAAAACTGCAGTTAAACGTAGTTTAAAAGGTGCCTAATTCTTCAAAAGTCTTAACCATAAGTACTTATATAAAAATGTTTCCTTATGTGGTTTCAAGCATTAATACAATTTTATAAGATAATGTTATACTTTCATTACAGCAGTGTCATCTGCATGGCATTATTTAAGTATAATTTAAACATAAGTAGCTTTAAAAATATACTTTCGACTTACTAAAACTTTTCTTGTAGATTAGATGTATATAAGATAATTTGTTTTATAATTATCAATAGTAAACAAAAATAAGTTAGTAAAATTGGAAGAAGATTTCTTACCTTCAAAATTTTAAATCGTTCAAATTCAGAGAATTTTGTAAATCTGATGGTTGTAAATAAAAATT
>BMAW01075374.1:0-25479 GCA_019974015.1 Nephila pilipes
CAAGAAAATGAAACTCTTCAGGAAATTGAGAAACTTAATCATATAAAGAGGACTAAGTACCTTTAGCGCAATTTTTTCTATGTATTTCTATTCAAGAAATTGATTCCAGTTAAAAATTTGGATTTATTATTGGAACGAGATTAAAATTTAAAATTTTTTAAAGGAAAAATTGTGAAGATTTCAAAATTTTACTTCTGTATTTGTTGATATTCAGATTTAAAATTTTTTATTTTTTCAATGATGTTTCAAACAATTTTAAGAATCATACTAGAATAATTTACTTAATATTGGAGAAAAAAAATAAAATATTGAAACGTATGCTAAAATTAAGCAGAAATTCCGATATTTTATACATTAAATTTTTTTTAAAAAGTATTCATTTTATTGCAAAATAGGTCAATAATTTTGTGTACATATATTATATATAACGCATAGAAAAAATGGGAGTGACTGGTAAATATTTGGGGAAGGACTAGCAATTAAAATGGATTGAAAAAACACACACACAAACCGAGAAAAACTTATTTAAAAGTTTATAACTTTGAAAAAAATTATTATTATGTATATCAATCAATTTAAAATGCCCTTTTAAAACGTTAACTATATTTTGTTTTCTTTGTAATAATAGCATTTTCATCTAATTTCAGTACGTATTTTTAATAACTAATAACTTTTTCCAGAGTATACTTATATACAATTTTATTTACTTTCTTTTGTAGTTTTATTTAATTTTTCTTTTTTAGCTAAATTTGAATACTTTATTTTTGTTCATTTTGATATTTGCAATTTTTATCTGTCTATTTTTATGGTTTGGTGCATGTTTGTTTTCTCTCATTGGTTCACTGGTGATTTTTTCAAGAAATTGTTTTAATTATTGATATAACTTCTTCGTTTGCTTTTAATTTAAATTATTGATATGTATATACTTTTCAAATATATATATATATAATTATAGGTCATTGTAGCCGAAAGGTCATGGCATTTTTTTCATCGATGCATGGGTTCGAGTCCTGATTCCATTAAAAATCGCCATTTAGTGTTGTTGATGTACGTTACATCTGTAGAGGCTCCAAGTAATCACGTTGGCGTGGTGTGGAGTGAGTGAGTGAGTGAGTGAATGTAAAGTTTATTGGCGCAAGAGCCAGATATGGCTATGCTGCGCCAAACAAGATTAAACTGTGGTCTAGACGTGAAGTTGAAACAAAGAAAGTGTTTTACAAGAAGGAGGGTCGAAAATAGAGAAGGATCGCTAGGGTATCCCGGGAGTGCGTCACCCGTGTTTACCAAAGACAGTAAACCCCATGGGAAAGAAAGATCACTAGGGTACCTCGGGTTCGTGAAGCCCATACTTACCTGAAGAAGGCAAGTCCCTGAGGTCCCCTGATATAATCCGCAGGGGCAGGGTGCCCGGCTATACCCCCAGACGCTGGGTACCCATTTTAGTTGCCTTTTACGACATGCATGAGCTACAGTGAGACTATTCTGTCATCCCCGGTCACCACACGGGTCTGGCGTGGTGTGGAAGTATGGAGAGTAAAATTTCAGCTTGACCGGAGTTCAGAATTATGAGGCTCGTCGTCAGTAATCATCGTATTGCTTTCAAGTGCGAAGTTAATAACACAATCAATCTTTTATAACAGGGGTGCTAACTGCACTATCTTTTGTTTGGTTGGTTGGTTTTTAAACTTCGCACTGGGAGCAACAAAGGCTATTGGCGACGGACCTCGCAATTTTGAACCTCGGTCAAGTGACAAGGACGACACCTGAACTGGTTCTCCCTCTCCTGACATTCACACCACTCCCACGGGAGGACTTTGGGCCCCGACAGATTTAACGTGCATCAGCCCCGGCTACACAGCGGGTCTTAAGTGCATTATCCTTATGAGCCACAATTTAAAAATAAACATTTTAAACAGCCGTTTATTCAATGTTGCCATATGGTTATAGCGAAATTTCCCTACCTTACGCTTCATGATGACAATATTTTGTGAATTTTCTCCCAAGACTAGTGAGTGAGTGAAAGTAGAGGGTTTGGCGCAAGAGCCAAATATTGCTATGCTACGCCAAGTAATGTGTATTTGTGATCTATGAGTGAAAGTGAAGTTTACTGGCGCAAGAGCCAGATATGTCTATGCTGCTCCAAACAAGATATAACTGTGGTCTAGACGTTTGGAAAAAAAAGTAGAAAAACGATTAAAATTGGTCTACAAGAGGGAGGGTTGAAAATAGAGAAGGTTCTTTAGGGTCTCCCGGGGCGCGTCACCCATGTTTTCCAAAGACAGTAAGCCCTATGGAAAAGAAAAAGATCAGTAGAGTGCCTCGGGGTATTTGTGATTTAGACGTTTGAAAAAAATTGAAAAATGTTATTTGGTTGACAAGCAACAGAGTCGAAAATTTGGCCTAAAAAAATCTGAAACATGCTCGAGGTTTCATTACTCATATCACATTGTATCTTACTCATTTTGTACTAATATTTTTTTTATTACTTCTATAAGCATTTGGTAACAACACAAAATAATTTCTTTTTATACAGTTATCCAGTGAATAGTAGTATAATTAATCATAAGTAACGCGAAAATTCTAATGAAATCCTGTTGGAGAACATGTAAACTTTATTTGTATATATATAATGTCAGTCACTTTTTGCTTTTAATTTCTTCTACTTCAGCACAAAAGCATCTTTCGTGGCGGTTTTCCGTCAATAATTTCCCTTAAAATACATTTAATATATAATTTTGTTAGCTTTAGAATTAAGACTTCCCGAAATTCTTCGTTTCGCTGTATTCGCAATGTTAAAGTGTCTTCTTAGCTCTATATTTAAAGATTACGCCCTTTTTTCTGTGAAACTTATACACAAACAACGCATCCATTTTAACATTCAAAATGGATGCAAAAATAAGTAAGATGAGCAATATCCAACTGATTTGGTATAAATCAATTAATTTGGTTGCGTTTTACCTTCTGTATGATGAGGGATTGTTCAAGAGACATTCACGCTAGGTCAATTCTAAACTTTCGCGGCGTTCTGTTTGCACCGTGTTCGAGGAAAAAACTATTTTTGAATACTAGGGATTCATTTTTTTAGTTTAGTTTTATTAAATCGCACTAGAAGCACCACAAGGACTGTTGGTTGTTGTTCATAAGTTTTAAAATCTTTCTCTGTATTTATCATAAGTTATTTTCAAATTCAAGATGAGGTAAACAAAATATTCCATTTACCTATTTTCTAATTCATACTTCAGTAAATGGAATGTGTAATCTAATCAGCTACTTGAATACAGTCAAAATTATTTCATAATTTCTGTAGTAGGCCAATTACATCAGAATGCCGTGTCTAATTGGCGGTGGTTCAATTGTGTAGATTAATATATTAATGACTAATCATTCACTTTAAGTTCTACCTCCTCTCAAAGAAAGATTTAGTTTGGTTTTATTAACGTCGCACTAAAAGCAACACGAGGGCTATTGGCGACGGACCTCGTAATTTTAAACCTCGGTTAAGTGACCAGGACGACACCTGAGCTAGCATCCCCCTCTCCTAACTTCCGCAACGGGAGGACTTTGAGCCCCGACATATTAAACGTGCATCAGCCCTGGCAACATGGCGGTCTTGAGTGGAATGAAGGCTTGAGCCTACTACTCAACGAAAACCGCCAACCGCGAGTCCGATGTCTTAATCACTAGGCTACCGCGGCCCATACTAGGTATTCAATCAAATGGCATGTATTCAACCAATATTTGATTACATATTGCTTTGTCGTTTTGAATGATAAATTAACATTTTAAAAATGTAATGAAAATTTTACGTAAAATGATATTTATGAGGTAATGATTGTATTTGCAAATCACTAAAAACTAATAATTTGAAGTAAAATACAATCGTAATTATAGAAAGCACGAATGAGTGAGTGAGTGAATGTAAAGTTTACTGGCGCAAGAGCCAGATATGGCTATGCTGCGCCAAACAAGATTAAACTGTGGTCTAGACGTGAAGGTGAAAAATAGATGAGTGGTTGACAAGAAGGAGGGTCGGAAATAGAGAAAGATCGCTAGGGTATCCCGGGAGTGCGTCACCCGTGTTTACCAAAGACAGTAAACCCCATGGGAAAGAAAGATCACTAGGGTACCTCGGGTTTGTGAAGCCCATACTTACCTGAAGAAGGCAAGTCCCTGAGGTCCCCTGATATAATCCCCAGGGGCAGGGTGCCCGGCTATACCCCCAGACGCTGGGTACCCATTTGAGTCGCCTTTTACGACATGCATGAGCTACAGTGAGACTATTCTGTCTCACCACACGGGTCATAGAAAGCACGAAATTGGAGCTTTTTGGCAGGTGGTTCCCTGTTTTCCGGTAGGGGCTTTCACTTTTTCTTGGTACTCGAATCCCTTTCCTTTGTTGATTCGATGATGGGTGATGATCAGTTTTCGTGTATTTCTTCTACGCACAGATCAGCTGTTTTGTGAATCTGATCCTTTCCTTTTTATCTGAATTCGAGTAGTTAGAACTAATTTTTGATCCCTCAAAAGTAGAGGACGAGTAAAGAGTTAACTCTACTAACCGATTTATGATATTAAGAATTTTTGAAAACGTTTTTGTAATCTTGTTTCTTTCCACTTTCCCCCCATATTTTAGTCTAACACTTTATATAGTTTTTTAGTTTATAGATTTCTTTTGCTTGTTTGCTTTCTTCTTTGTTGCTTCTTTTTATATCTACATCGGACGTGAAGAAATTTTTTGCAACGAAATCTAGGGAGATCCTAGTCTCTCGCGTTAAATCAATTCCAATTCCACAAGGATATTTCATGTCTTCTATTACTGTTTAAACTACCATTCTCCTTTGAAAGGTCTAATGCAGTCATGGTCACGAGCTCGAGGCCTGCGTTATTTCCGTCGAATCGTGGGTTCAAGTCCTGACGCCACTAATGATTATGCACATTAAAAAAGTTGAGATTCCAAGTATTTCCATTGGCATGGTGTAGAAGTATGGAGAGGGAGATGCCAGCTCAAACGTCATCCTCGTCATTTGCCAGAGGTTAATTGCGAAGTCATTCTCCGAAAGCCCCCGTGTTTCTTCTACGTGCGGGGCCGCGGTAGCCTAGTGGTCAAGGTCGTGGACTAGCGGCAGGCGGTTTTCGTTCAGTCGCGGGCTCGATCCTTGGTCGCTAAAGACCCTCCGTGTAGCCGGGATGATGCACGTTAAATCTGTCGGGGTCCAAAGTCCTAATGTTGGTGTGGTGTGGATGTTAGGAGAGGGAGAACCAGTTCAGGTGTCGTCCTTGTCACTTGACCGTGGTTCAAAATTACGAAGTCCGTCGCCAATAGCCCTCATGTTGCTTCTAGTGCGACGTTAATAAAAACTAAACTAAAACTAAACTTCTTTTACGTGCGACGTTAATAAACAATCAGTCAAATTATATAACGAAGAAAAAGTATCAGTTTCTTATTTACATCAATAATATTTGCTTAGATTTTAGAAACGGGTATAAATTTAAAAAAAATATTAGTTTAAAAATCTGAACCAGCTATCTTTGGTACTGTGGCCTCACTTAAAAATGTTGCATTTGGCAAGAAATATTTTTTATATATATATTTTAATGTAAAAAATAGCCTATGAAAAAAATAAAGACAAAGCTATATGAACGTTTCATACCTGAAAAAGATAAAAGTTTCATCCTACTGTACTGAATCTATTTTTTTTTCTAAATGCATTATATAAATTTGTTAATACATACAAGCTAAGTGTTTCTTGTGCTTTAAAAAATTCCATACAAGAGAGAACATCACAGGACAGTCAACATAAAATATACAATTATTTTGTTCTAAGGGTCACGGAAAGTTCTTGTGCGACTGAATACCGAAACCCGAAACTTCCGTTGGGAAGCTGACCAGGGAAGAAAGGCTGGTACTTTCATTAATTTATGAGACCCGGGGTGTTTCGCATCCCTCTCGGTCCCACGTTTATTTCCAGACCATCCGTTGTAAAATGATCAGTTCACAAGCATCGGCAAAAGTCAGCATAATCTTAGTATCTTCTAGAAAGTTTGTTAATAAGGGTCTAACGTGTGGGCTAGGCTTAGAGGTGAAAGGTCAGAAAGAACTTGACTAAGAATACTCCTGATACTTTACAGAATAATGTATGGGTTTATTGGCGGATGCTAAGGGTGATTTTACAATGTACTTTGAAGCTTTAGGAACGGAAATTAAATGTCCTGATATTATGAGTGTTTCCAGTTCTGAGATGTATAAGAACCAGTGGTCTTCAAAGTTCGTCAACTCTCAGAAACCTTAGAACTACAATATATTTTTTTCTTCTGGGAACCACATCCCACCATGAGAAAAATGTTTTTTAAAATGATATTTAAAATAGATTAATATGTAAAGACAGTCAAAGAGAAAAATATTTTATTTCTTTTTAAAATTTAACATAACATTAATGTAATTTACCCATTAATACCTCTAAATCGTACTCCCAGTGTAATTTATCCTTATATTATATTTAGTAAATGGGGTGTGCTTGCATTTTTTTACACAAATTGTCGAAGATTAGCTCTATTAATGTTATCTACTGTTGCTTTTTAAATGTTGCATTTAATTTTTGCTTCTACATTTCACTTTTATCGTGCTACACAACTTTAAAAAAGTTTTTTTTACTGAACACGCAACTGTAGATCTATTTTGCATACACATCGGCTGAACAAGAGGAAATCCGGAGCTACTTTTGCACGTACATCACTGGTGATGTCATGTTACGAAAGTCGGCAGCCCTCATACGAAACTTCTGATTAATTTTCAAAGATGACTAAATGTATATTTATATTTTTAGTCAGTAAACACCAATCAAATAGTATGAGTGTTTTATAAAAAAAAAAAATTCGAATTTTTATTTTGATACGTGGGTTCCGCGGATTTTTTTAGTTTAATTTTTTACTAACGTCGCACTAGAAGCAACACGAGGACTATTGGCGACGGACCTCGTAATTTTGAGCCTCGGTCAAGTGACGAGGATGACATCTGAACTGCCTCCTTCTCCCAACTTCCACACCCCACCAACGGGAGGACTCTGGTCCCCGACAGATTTTTCATGCATCAGCGCGGGCTACACTGCAGGACTTCTGCTGCCAAGGCTCGAACCCGCGACTGAACGAAACCATGACCACTAGGCTACCGCGGCCACTGTGGGTTCCTCGGAACGCAGTTTGAAAACCATTTATTTAGATTTTAAAAAAATTGTAAATGTAAATATTCTAGTTGGTTCGAGTTATTATTGGTCAATTATGACGGCCAAATTTATTTAATCAACTCATTGTTTTAGGAGAAACTAAATTTGAGAGGACACTATATGGAAGATTTTCTAATGGAACTAATTCAAAAAATAATGTCGAAAGCATGATATAGGAGAATAAAGATTATAAAACATCAATTGAACTTCAACAATCTTGGGTTCAGTCACGGGTTCGATCCTTGGCTGCCAAAGACCCGCCATGTAGCCGGGGCTGATGCATGTTAAAACGGTCGGGGCCCAAAGTCCTCCCATTGACGTAGTGTGGAAGTTAGAAGAGGGGGGTGCCAGCTTGGTGTCGTCCTCTTCACTTGACCGAGGTTCAAAATTACGTGGTCCTTCGCCAATAGCCCTCGTGTTACTTCTAGTGCGATGTTAATAAAAAATAAACTAAACTAAATCAACAATCTTGAAGCTTTAGGAATCAGAGGTAATCATATACAGTGGCTCAAACAATTGAGGATACACCTTACTTTCACTTGATAAATCCAACTTTTAATGAAAATAACACATTAACTAGAATAGAAGACGTATTTTTACTTTTACACGTAATAAAAGGATTAATTTACAGTAAAAATCAACAAAAAAATATCTAAAATTAAAAGTTTCACAAATATTTGAAGTAAACATAGGCAGATCTTTACCTCAAAAAATTAAGGATACACCAATGAAATTTTTTCGATATATTACATGCATAGACAGTATCAGTATTTTGTTGCATGTCCTTTGGCTTTTATAATGTCCTCCAAACGTCTTGGTACCGATTCGACCAATTTTTTAGTGATATCTGGAGATATTTTATCCCATTCTTCTTGTAACACTTGCTTTAAATGGGCTTTGTTTCTAAACTGGTGTTTTTGGACCGCTGTTTCTAGTGTGGCCCACAAATTTTCTATGACATTGATGTCAGGGGACTGTGGCGGTGTGTGCAATTGCTGTTTACAATGAAAAAGACACCACATTTT
Organism: Nephila pilipes; assembly: GCA_019974015.1. NCBI lineage: Eukaryota > Metazoa > Arthropoda > Arachnida > Araneae > Nephilidae > Nephila > Nephila pilipes. The sequence goes on from BMAW01075374.1 coordinate 8,246, forward strand.
GACATTACGTGCCGTGTGTTTGGGGTCGTTGTCGTGCTGAAATATAAAATTTCCATCTAAACCCAATTTTTGTGCACTTTCTTTAAGATTGTTGCGGAGTATGTCTATATAAAGCTTATGATCCATTATACCATCTATAAAAACTAAATTTCCTACCCCATTTGCAGCCATACAACCCCAAACCATGACGGAGCCACCACCATGTTTAACTGTAGGACGTAAATTTTTTGGATCCAAAGCGGTGTTCGGCTTTCTCCAAACGGTGTGACGACCATCGCTTCCAAAAATGTTGAATTTACTTTCATCACTAAATATAACTTTCTTCCAAAAGTTTTCTGTCTTCAACTGATGAGTTTTTGCAAACTCCAAACGCTTTTTCTGATTTTGTAAGCTTATGAAAGGTTTCTTTCTAGCTACTCGACTGCTATATCCAGCATGTCTAATCACATTTCTCACAGTTTCAGCACTTACACTTCTGCAGATTATTCGAGAAGTTTCTGCAGCTAGTTTGACTGCACTCAGTTTAGGATTAATCTTGATATCTTTTAAAATTTTCCTTTTAGCTACATCACTCAGAATACTTTTCCTTCCTCTTCCACTCTTATTTTGAATTAATCCATCGCGTTTAAATTTCCCAATGATTTTCTGGACACATGAGTGACTTCTACCGACAATTTCAGCTATTTCACGATAAGATTTTCCCTTCTTAAATAACCTTAATATAAATTTTCTTACATCAATACTAGTCTCTTTCGGAGGAGCCATTTTCCATTTAAAATTACAGCTTTATATTCTCATAACCAACTTCAAAAGACAGAAATAACAGTTGAAAAAGTTTAGGATAAAATTTCCCAAACTTAGATTATTAGTAGCAAGCAAAAAGAAATCAACAACGTAGTTAAACAAAATTTTCATTTGTGTATCCTCAATTTTTTGAGGTAAAAATCTGCTTATGTTTATTTGAAATGCCTCTAAAAAGTTTTATTTTAGAATTTTGTCGTTGATTTTTCTTTATTTTTACTGTTAATTAAACCTTTTGTTATGTCTAAGAATAAAAATTCGTTTGCACTTCTGGTTAAGGTGTTATTTTGATTGAAAGTTGGATTTATCAAGTAAAAGTAAGGTGTATCCTCAATTGTTTGTGCCACTGTATCAAAGGAGGTAAATGATTTAAAGTTGACACGGCATTATCGGTTCGATTAGGAATAGGTTTATTGGTACACTTCGCAGAAGTATGGTCAAAATTTTACATACACTACATTTTAAACCCTTATGTTTGTCGGAACAGAAACGAGAAATATGTCCAGACATATTGCAATTAAAACAAGTGTTTTTTGTTTATTATATGCATTATCATTTTGGTTTTCTGTTCTAAGAAAGTTATGCTTTGGGCAGAGGCGGATTAAGCGGGTGGCGGCCGCCAGGGGCCCCAAGTTGATGGACTTCACACACAGTTATAAGTTCAACGTGCAACAAAAAATCTTGTACTGATACTGCAAACCCAATGATTACTCATGATTTGAATCGTATAATAATTAGTGTTGCCCTCATATATTATATGTAACTGAGGTTAAAATCCTTTTTTTTTTTTTTTTTTTTTTGAAAAATGTTTTCCAGAACTTTGGTCTTTAATATATGTTTTCGGTTCCAAGTTTTTAAAAATTTGATCCCAGATATTAATGACTATAAATAACTACCACTGTTTAGTTCTTTCGAAATAATTTGGCATTTGAAGGTTCGTGATTTATTGTTATCTGGATTTTTGTGTTTATATTTTGAGAATGTGGGGAAAGAGATCGAAGCAGTGTCGGATTAAACGACATGGAGGCTCCTAGGTAATCGAGTTCTCGGGGCCCTTTAGCTTGTTTTTGGATCACTAACAGAAAGCAGAACACGCTTTTGTGGGCCCCTAAAATGCACGGGGCCCATATGCAATCGCCTACTCCGCCTAATTAGTAATCCGACACTGGATCGAAGTATTTTGTAAATTAAGTATCAGTTTTATTTCAGTCAGCATGACAGAAATAGCGAAATATTTAAGTGAGATTGAAATTTCTGTAAATTGCTGAATGAATCTAATAGTGAAATAGATTAAAGTAATTTTTGAAAAAACTGTAGAGGATCTTTGGCTATTGAAATAATTGATCACATTGATAATTGCATATTTTCATAAGGTCTGAATTTTGCTGGCATTTTTTACCATTGGTCAATTTAATTTGATTAACTTGTAAAGTTAAAATTTCAGGTAATGTGCATCTTGTTCTTTAATTTTTTTTTATTGTTTTGGTTTTTATTGTCAAAAATACGCCAATTGAGGACGAGACAATGTTAGCTACCTGTCCCACCAATTCTACCTAAATTTATAAGCATTATTGGGAAAGAAGTAAAAGCTCATATAATTAATGAGATTAAGAATGCGAAGTATTACAGTATCATAATTGACTCTAAGCCCGACTTTTCACATGTTGACCAACTAACATTCGTCGTAAGATATGTCTCATCTAGTGGTGAAATGAAAAAAAGATTTCTGCAATTTTTACCCATAGAAGGACACACTTCTTCATATTTGGGATAACAAGTGCTAGAAATTTTAGCTAAATTTGGACTGGATATTAAAAATTGCAGAGGGCAATCATTTGATAATGCGTCTAATATGTCCGGGCAGTTCTCAGGTCTAAAAGCACGTATTAAAGAACACAGTCCAAGCGCAGTTTATATTCCTTGTGCCAGTCATTCTTTAAATTTAGTAGGAAATTTAGCAGCAGAAAGTTGTAGCGATGCAATTAAATATTTTATGCTTGTGCAGAAATTATTCAATTTATTTTCTGTGTCAACCCATCGCTGGCGAATTTTAAATAAAAATCTGGAAAGGAGTAAACATGCAATATCTGTGAAAAAAGTTTCAGATACACGATGATCAGCAAGAGCAGATGCCGTACGACCTATAAGACTTGGTTATACACACATAAAAGAGACCCTGGCTGAAATGCGTGAAACAAATGAGGAGAATAAGATCACAATACTGGAGGCAACTTCCCTTTTGAAACAGATGGGCAAGTATGAAACTTCCCTAATGACCGTGATTCGGGATACCATACTTCAGAGCGTGAGTGCTACTAGCAAATCATTACAATCAGTTGGGTGTGAGCTATTAAAAGGATCTAATCTACTGAAATCTTTAGAAAATTATATACACAATTTCAGGAATGAATTTGGAAAAGTAGAACAAGAAGCAACTGTGCTTTACCAGGGCTCTCATTTGAAAAGGAAGTTGGACAAGCTTGTAGGCAGCGAAGGAGAAAATTTTTTTTCAATGAAACTAAAGAAGGCCATGAATTTGAAAATAAGGGAAAATTTCTTGGTCAACTCATTTTATGTCATATGCGATAGGACAAGTGCAGAACTATCTCGAAGAGTTGGAATATATGAAACTGTTATAGAACGCTTTTTGTACTTTTTGACGAGAGGTTACCTGAAATTAAGAAGAAAGCTGTACAAAAATTAAAGGATATTTACAAAGACTATATTGAATCGTTTAATTTTGACGATTAATTGGATCAGTTTTTGCTATTTTTAAAAGAAAACAAAGATACTATGAACACTCCAATAGAAATTTATTGAGTTGCAAAATAAATGATCTCGACTTTCCTTAATATAGAGATATTTTTAACTACACCGATATCAAATGCATCAGGTGAGAGATCTTTTTCAGTTTTAAAGCACGTTAAAAATTATTTATGAAGTAGTATGGGAGAAGACAAACTGAACAGCATGGTCATATTATATATAGAACAAGATGTTTTGGACCAAATAGATACCGCAAAAATAATCCATGAATTTGCCCAAGAAAAATCAAGACGTAAAGTTAAATAGCAAAATTTTAAGCTTTTAAGTAAGGTTTTTTTTTTAATTCTTTAAAATAAAGTTAACATTATTTTTGAGCCATTAATTTTTTTTATTAGCTATACGTTTTATTTTGAGAATTTAAGGTCAGCGAATTTTTTCACTATTTAAGTTTTTCGACTCTTCAGCCCACGGCCCCCCAAAACTTTTACCGCCAGGGGCCTCCAACTAGCTTAATCCGCCTCCGGCTTTGGGTTCAGGTGACGTTACAGCAAGGATGGGAGAGCCAACAGAGCGCTAGACTGGTAAACGAGAGGAAAAACATGTTGCTTGTTTTATTAACGTCGCACTTAAAGCAACAGAAGGGCTATTGGCGAAGGACCTCGTTTTTTTGAACCTCGGTCAAGTGACTAAGGGGGAAATCAGAGTAGGCACCATTTCCCTAACTTCCACGACACGCCATAGGGAGGACTTTGGGCCCTACAGATTTAACGTGCATCAACCCCGGCTATTCGGCGGGTCTTTCGTAGCATCAAGGCTCGAACCCGCAACTTAACCAACCACGAATCCGCTACTTTGACCACTAGGCTATCGCGGCCTCAAGTTGAGCGAAAAAGAAAACCGGCAGTCTGATTTTCCCCATCTTCGAGAGTGGTCAGATAGTAAACAGCTCCGTCATCCAGAATATTTCCCCGATCATGCAGATGTTAAATTCTCTTAGCATTTAAATATAAATATTTTAAATAATTTATTATATGCATTGTTTTAAATTTTAAATAGTGACCGCGGTAGCATAGTGGTCATGGCTTCGGACTCGTGACCGGCGGTTTTCGTTCAGTCGCGGATTCGATCCTTGGCCGCTAAAGCCGGGGCTGATGCATGTTAAATATGTCCAGGATCAAAGTCCTCCCTTTGGCATGTTGTGGATGTTAGGAAAGGGGGTGCCAGCTCAGGTGTCTTCCTCGTCACTTGACCGTGGTTCAAAATTACGAGGTCTGTCGCCAATAACTTTCGTGTTGCTTCTAGTGCGACGTTAATAAAAAACTAATTTTAAATGAATTAGTGTTGCTGAATCAAGAATCGGTATTTGTACAACACGTGACATGCCAAAAATTTGTTTTTGGAAAGCTTTTTTTTTTGTCTGGATTTTATTATTATTATTAATTGTTTCCATCACTGACTATTTTCTCATAAATACGAAGTTTCTCTTTAAATTCTGAAATAGATATAGCAATGTATAAAATAACTTTATTTGATGGATAATCATGTATATGCCGTTTTTATAATATTCAAATAATGAAGATTCACTAATAATTTCATAGGAAATACTTGCGAGTTCTCTAATTGCAATAAAATATTCCGAAAGTGATTCATTTGGACGTTATTTTACGTCTACTCAATTGTCTGTGAATTTCAGCATTATTTAACTGATAGTGGAACTCTAATAAAGCGTTTTTAAACGAAAGCCACGTCGTGAGATTACGTTTCATATGTAAAAAACTCTTTGCTTGATATTCAATTAAAATTTTTGGCAAATATTATTTTTTTTGCTGTTCATTCAACGACTGGGAAACAAAAAAACGATTCTTCACTGTTAGTTTTCATAAAACGAAGTAAAAATTTCAAAGGGCCAAGTTTTAGACTAATTTTTTGTTAAAACTAAACAATCAAATTGGTTGAATCAGGAAATAAAGTAATTGTGGGTTTCGGTGTAACAGTGATAATCCACGTCCGTTGTTGCTGAAAATAGTTCAGCTTCTGCCGAATTTTTCAGAGAGTCGGTAGGGCATGCGTTAACATCCCCCCTCCCGGCCTTGCCATGTTCTCATGCCAGAACTTTACAATTTATGTAAATTAATACAATATTACGTTTTTTTAAAAAAATTAATTAATACAAGTAAATAATAAGTGAATTAAATTTACAGCTAAACATAAAACATTAATATTCAGTAGAAAATTAGTTCAAACACACAGAAAAAATTATGGAATTATTAACATAAAAAGAATAGCAATATGTAGTAAATAATTTGATACAAAAATGCTATAAATTCAAATTGATAATGTGGTATATAATCATATATATTTAACCTTAAATAAGTAATACACTCGGTTTATTAATGGAGCTTTTATAAGTACCTTTACTAGTTTTGATGTCTTCAGCTCAACTTTTTTTTTATCCTTTCCCGAATAAATTTCTACAACTCATCTCAATAATCATTTACAAGGAGAAAGATGTTCTTCTTTAATTAAAACCATGTTTCCTATTTTAAGATTTTTTTTCTTATTAATTATCCATTTCCTCCTTTGTTGCAGACTACTCAAATATGAAAGGCTCCATCTCTTCCAGATCGTTTGAACAGACTTAGTTATTCTTTCCTAAACTTTTAGACGATTTCATTCATAATTTATGAGAGATAATACATGGATCAATAACTCCCGAGACTAACCCAGAGATGGCGCTCGTAGTAAACCAGTAACCAGGTCTTTCTAGAGTACTAACCTTTGCTTGAAACGTGTCAAAATTTTAAGTCGATCGGACCAGAAACAGCTGAGTTATCGAGGTTGGAGTAAAGTCGTTTTGTAGTTTGTTTAAAAAATGGAAAAAACCGAGTTTCGTGTTCTGATAAAACATTGTTTTTTAATGGGTAAAAACACCGTGCAAGCGAAACAATGGATTGAAAAATGTTACCCGGACTCTTGTCCATCAAAAGCAACGATTTGTCGGTGGTTTGCCGAGTTTAAACGTGGTCGTACCGACACAAATGACGCGGAACGCTCGGGTAGACCTGTGGAAGCCGTTACACCGGAAAATGTGAGTGAAGTGACAAAAATTATAATGAAAGATCGTAAAGTGAAGCTCCGTGAGATTGCTGAGATGACACAGATATCATATGGAAGTGTATTTACTGAAAAAGGTTTTTTGAAGTGAAGTGAAAAAGACTTTTTTTCCGAGTGGGTGCCGCGATTGCTTTCGATGGAACAAAAACAGCAACGAGTCGATGATTCAGTAGCTGTCTATTTTCACAACAAGATTTTCTTGCGAAAAAGAAAAATTTTGGAAAAATTTGGAAAAGCGTTGGAACGATTAACAAAAGGTGTTATGTTGATGAATAAAAAAAAAATTTGCAAAAAAAATGTTGTTTTCAATGTTAGTCTCGGGACGTATTGATCCATGTGTTATACGAGAAAACTATAATATGTTAATCCCCTTCGCGACAACGTATTTATGGGAAATGAGATTTTCATCTATGATAGTAACAAAAAAAAAAAAAAAATTAGAAATCGACTTTTGATTGCTTCACCACTCCGACCTACATGACTAATTTAGAACCCTCAATTCAAAAGTTAATTGAAGCTAATTATGAATCTTTGGATTAACATTACGTGCCAAATAAACCAAAAATATAGATATTTACTTTTGTATTAATCAGAGGACTGATTGCTTTGCTTTGCAATGACTTTGAGCTTGTTTTTTTTAAAATTAATTTCTGTGATTTTTCTCAAGTGTTTATTTACTTATATATAATGATGACAATTATTTATTTTAAAATTTGAATACATGTAATAAACGATAATAAAAGTGAATGTAATAAAATAACAAAAATGTTACAATTAATTTATGTAATAGCTCTGTAATACCCAGTACAGGTGATTTTTTTTTTTTTTTTTTTTTTTTAAAAAAAACCCCCGGGCCGTATTTTTTTTTTATTTTTTTTAAAACCCTTTCATGTTTTTTTTTTTTTTTTTTTTTTTTGCTAATAAAAACCACCGGTCCGTAAAATTTTTTCACATATTTTTCTGTCCTTTATTCCCAACTCATTCAATCCCCGGTACTCTTTTTGAACTAATGATGCCGACTGTAAAACCAGAGCTAACCCTAAGTAAGAGAAAAATATGTGGATTTCCTGCCACTCCTGTAGAAACGTGGAGGCACCCTCGTTAATCTCCCCCTCCGCAGCGGCGGGCTGTTCTAGCTTCCCCCACTACGCTGAAAAAAACCCTCCTCTCTCTCTCTTTCTCTCATCTATGCAATTTCGCTTCGTCATTCCTGCCGGTGCCCTAAGGGCTCCCTTTTCGCCTCTCGTGCCCTCATTCACCCCCCCCCCCCCTAACTTGTTTTTCTCTCATTTCAGTCTATCTTTCCACACATTTTTTTTTTTCAATCGTCACCCTATTCCGAGTAGAAGCGACTGTTTAGTCTCTGGTCCTCGATAAAACGTAGAATGAGGCGGAGGTGGGGGCTTTTAATGGATTTGGTTGTACTTGAAGTTTGGATAGCGTTTTACATTTGGGAAGAGAAGTTTGTAATCGAGGAGTCTATTTTGGATTTGGAATTGATGTTGGGGTTACCGATTAAAAGTTCCGAGATTGTGCGATTAAATTTGAACCAGTCCGTAGTGGTCATTGTGCGGAGGGGAGGATGTTTTCAAGAAAAATTTCGAAAATGATAGGATTGTGATCGCTAGAGAGTTCGGAAATGCTATCACAGTTGCAGTTAGTAATGTTTTTGAAGATGGCGAAATCGATAGTACAATTTGTTGGGCTATTGTAGGGAAAGTGGGTGGGGGAGTCGGGTGCGGACACGATGTAGTTGTCGGTGATCAATTCGTGAATTAAACGACCTGATCTTTTCGACCTGCCTCTATTCCAAAGGGGATGTTTGGCGTTAAAATCGCCGAACATGATCCCTTTGTTGTTGTCATTCAGGATGTGGGCTAGTTGATTAGGAATTATGGTTTTTTGAGGGGGTTGATAAACCGAGGAAATAGTGATTTTCTGACCGTTACGCGTTTCGATGTGTAATGTTGTGTTTTCAGAGGTTGTGGTGTTTTTAACTATGAGATGGTGTGGTAATGAATTTTTGATAATTAAAGCAGTACCGCCACCTCTGTGGGTGAGGCGGTCTGTTCGATAAACAGTGTAATTTGGAATTATAAGTCGGTCAGGGGGTTGAGGTGCGTTTCTTGTAAACCAATTATGTCCGGGTTATGATCAAGGATGAAGTTTTTGAGTTCTTCTATTTTTTGTCGAATGCCGTTGGCATTCCAGCTAACTATTGTGAGGGGGGAGGGATATTGTGTGTGGAGTTAAAAAATAGCACCAGATGTCAAGAAGTTTCGGGATGCAATCGAAAATGACTTCAAATTTTTTAATTGCATCTGAACTTTTTTTTAATTCTTGATTGATATTTTTCAGGAGATTCATGGAGAGGATGAATTTTTTGGGATTAAAGAGGTCAAGGATGTCCTTAAAGTCCGAAGCGAACGAACTTTCGGTGTCCGGGGGTGTGGGGTCAGTCGGAACAGTGGCGTGTGTGGTAGTCTGGTCGTGCGGTGCAGGGGGTGTGGTGATTTCAGAGGTGGGGGTAGTTGTGTTTATGTTGGCTGCTATGCTGCTGACTAGACGTCGAGGCACCTTGCAGTGCCGTCGCTTTGGGAACTATTGAGGGCGACAATAAGAAAAATGCTTCCAAAGAAGGGCTCACAGATTCAAGGACTGTGATAAATTTGAAGAAATCTCAATGAATTTTATCTTGGGAAATCTGGACGTATTAACTAGCCCCCTCCCAATTTTTAAAAATATTTATTCAATTTATAGATTATCATTGATTCTATATCGGTGACACTTGTTACCTGGACTTTCATTTAATGATAAACTAATCTATTTCTAACACATTAAATATTTATGCGAAATTTTAACGTAAAATTCACCTCTTAGCTTATTGTTGTGTGTGTGATTGGTCAATTTTTCCCTCTATCATCAAATAAAAGTCCAACTTTAAAAACAAATTCTACGCCCAATAACAACGTACGCTGTCTTCGTTCTGGGGACAGCTACTCCTTCTGACATAAATTAATACAAGAAATACTAAATAATTTATTATGACAAAAGGGAGAGAGAGAGAGCAAGGTAATTTATAAAAATCTTAATATAGAAACAATAGATACTTTTATAACAAAACTAACTAGAAATGGTTTTACAATTATAGAAACATATCGCCATAAGAATAAAAACAATATTCCAAATGATGCTAGATCGCGAAGAAGCAAGAAGAATCTATCAGAAGCAAAATCATTTTATTTGAAGGATCCAAGATATCTATACAGAGGACAGAATAAACTTTAGTTTTATGGATAATTCGATTCTGTAAATGAGAAAAGAGCAACGCAACAAAATTAGCTATTGAATGGAGTTCCATAAAATTTAATTCCAACATTATTCACCACCTAGATTGAAATATAAGTTATACTAAAAATTACAAAGTTAGATGCTAGTTCATTTTAATATTAAATGAAATATTTTATTTTATTTTTATTAGCATAGAATTAAACAACTGAATCAAATAAATTAGTTTTTACGTTTCTTATGACTATGTTTCAAAGCAAGACGCAAGAAAGGCTCTTTTCTCCATAGTTTTTTTATTTTTTTTCTGAAATCTGCAGTGATTCACGGGCGAAAGTCGGTATAAGTGTTTAGATAAAAAGAATTCGATACCATACGACAAATACGATTTTATGCACTCTTTGATTTAGTGTTGGAATTCCTGGAAAGCGATGAAAATGATTAGCGACACAATTTAATTAACTCAAAAATTGGCATGGCCTATATGACTGATTTATTTGCCAAATTTAACGAAACTAATTTGAAACTACAAGGTGACCAATTAAATTTAATCAAAACTAAAATCATAATATCTGGGTTTGTTACAAAAAAAATTCTGTTCAAGCAAAACTTGGGAAGAGAAGAAGAATGTTATCAGTTTCCAAATCTTTCAAAATTGCAAAATAGAAATGAAGATTTGCTTGCTTGCTGTCAACACCTAACGGCTCTTCATGCAGAAACCAAACACTTGGATATTCCCGACTGGGTGTTGACGAAGCAAAAGCGGCTGTTTAGCAATTGGATCTTCAAAATCACGTAGACTACTCTATGTACAAAGGTCAGTTGGGGTAATGGGGAGGGGGACATCATAGAATTCCCAGGAGTAAAGTTGAAAGGGCCTTAGATTTATTGCCCTTGATTTATTAAGATTTATTTACTATATATCTCTCTCTCTTTTTTGAAGGGGACATGTGCCTAAAAATCCAAAGTTTATTTTCTCCTAGAATTAAAAGTGTTTAAGATTAAAGATGTAAACATTATTTATTTTTATAAAGAAAAATAATAATAGTAAAAAATAACAAGAAATAAATAATAGAGGAAAAATTATAGTGAATAAACATGTAAAACAATGAAAAGAATGAGGAAATTTGCCAGACATTTATCAGAGATAGCACTTTGAAATGTGGCCATATATTATTTTCGAAGATGTTCAAATTTAATTTATAAAAGCAATCAATATAATGATTATTATTTAACAGCTTACATAAATACATTTAATTAGTATAAATGTTATAAGACAAAATTTGAATATTATTTTATCATGTCAAAACTAAACTAATTGTATACTTAAATTTTATTTCTACTAAATAGACATATTGCGATTGAACTCTATGTATTCTATTAGTCTAATAATTGTTCCTTGAAATTAAACTTACTTAAACCTTATGGGTAACACCCCATTATTTCAGAAATTTAAGCAGAAATAAAGTATAAGTAATTGAGGAAAAACTGTGGATCTTTTTCAGTCATATTTATTTATAAAAAAGCTCTCTCTCTCTCTTCCCACCCAACTTAAAAAAATTGTTCAATATAAATTTTTATAGTTCGCTTGTTTTCGTTTTATTGCCTTAATAGTTAAATTTGGAATATATATTTTTTTATCCTAATACATTTATAAAAATAAAATAAAAAAAAAAACATTTCCGTACAGTAAGCGGATGTTTTTTATATACCGGCCCTCAAAGGGTTAATAAGCACAAAATCAATCAAAGTATTTAATGAAAAAAATATTAATTTCTTATTTACATAAATAATATTTGCTTATTCTTTGGAAACAGACATCAATATAAAAAAAAAGTATTTGTTTAAAATTCTAAACGAGCTTTCTCTGGCATTGTGGTCTTACTCATAAAGTACTGTTCGTAGCATATAGAAAGAAATATTTTTATATTTTAATATAAAAATTAACCTGAAAAGATAAAGACAAAGAAAAAGATAAAAGTTTCAAACCTGAAATAGATGAAAGCATCAAATTTTTGCAAAAATTCATCTGATATGTATTAATAATGTTAAAACGACACAATATCAAGCGGTAAAATTAATTTTTATTAATTTCCTGATTTTTAAGACCAGGTATAAATAATAAACCCCCCCCCCCTCTAAGATATCTTATTTGTAAACTCGCTGTTTCGTATTCCTTCGAAGAAATAATAAATACTTTCATTAAAAAAGTATATTATTTTAGTTAATTTGGTAAATATTAGAATCACAAAACACTTTTGAAAAAATTAGAACTTTATAATGTAGTATTTTTATGTCTAAGAGTGATAATTTGATCGAAAATATGTCAATTAATTTAAGTATAGCTTTTTTATACTTATATAATTTTCATAATTTAATGCTAAAAGTATATTATAAACTTAATAAGACAATTTTAGAGGAAATACATATAAAAATTTATTAAAAATAAGGCATATTTTTTACTGCACAGACTGAAGTGAAATTTTCTTCCCCACTTGCTTCTGAGCATAACTCCGATCCATCAGAAGGGAGCTCTTCAAACAAAGCACGTTCTTTCTCAATCGATAGTCCCCGTATAGGAATTCTTTTAAAGATATATTTTAAAATATAAATATTTAAAAAAAATTATTTAAAACTAGATTATAAAGTTACATAACATAAATCTTGATTTTTTCGGAAATAATTATGTACACTATTATACGAAATCTGAAATAGTCACGAAAATTAATTATGAACGAAAACATGAATTAAATGACTCATGATAAACCTAAGATTCTGTTCGTTGTATGGTCCCTGTAAAAGTTCAAAAACTAGCCGACCATGGTAATTGAACTTATTCAGAACGTACCCTCCCACATGTAATGAACAGACGTGTCAAACAAACAAAAAAAACAAAGAAAAAAAAAAAAAAAAAGGCCAGCCCTCCTTCTCTGAATTATTTACAGGATGTTAGCGTCCAAACGCCGAGGACTCTGTTCTTCTAACAAAGCGGGTATCTCTTTGCAGTATTGTACCTTTTGTAATACCGATTGTCAATGATTCGCATATCAGTTTACTTAGACCCATTGATAAAGTCTAACCTCTAGAGGCAATGAGTTCCTATTCTCGCCCTTCTTTTGTCGGTAGCTTATCATCTATTTTTATCTCACACTAACACTTTATATCCATGATCGTTAACAAGTCTCATTTTCAAAGACGATAAGTCCCTAATCTCTGTCTCCAGCCAGTTCTGTCTTAGATGCCTTGAAAGGCTGGTTTTCGATTATTTTTTTTTGTAATAGTTTTGGTTTTCAGATAGCCTTTTTAACCACTGCGCTTTTTTTTTTTTTTTTTGGTGGGCATGCACCGCATGTTGATAAATTTCTATTTCTGTTTTAAAATTCTTTTCTTAGGAGAATAATTCTGATTTTTGCCACACTGGAACTCGAAAATATATTTATGACTTTTATTTTTCGCTGAAACAAAGCGAAACGTCACATATCAGTCTGAATCGAAATTTTCACTGCTGCCTGCCATCTGATGCTCACCAACCCCTGTATGCTCTAGAGGGGAGGTGGTATAATTATGATGCCACTTAATTTAGAGCATGATACCAATACTTTAAATATTTTGTTTTGAAGTAATTAGTAGTATTTATACATAAAGTTTCAAACATAAGAATGGGTAGCTCATGAATTGAAAATTTTCAAATCATTTCAGAAAGATTTCTGAGAGTCATAAGACAACCACTTGTTTTAGAATCAAATCAATAATATTACTAATTATTCTGTATGGTTCTACCTTCTAATTTAAATAAAACTATAAGCTACCATGTGATGATAAATGAGTGGGAAAAAAGTGTACTTGAAAGTGTACAAGCAGCAATGAAGTCCTGCGTTTAACATTGATGAAATTTCATTAGAAACCCGAGCTTTAATCACATTATATTGTTTATATACAAGCATCATAACATCACTAGGGGTTGGAGGAAAGGAATAACCTTTATCATGTAAGGACTTCCTAATAAAGTTACTTTTTGTTATTGTATTTACCGTGAACCCATGTATACAAACAAGTTTACTTACAATTTCCTCTAGCATTACTTTTTTTTTCTTAAAAAAAATATGATAATAAGGTGTTTTTTTTTTTGTTCAGAAGTAATTCTGATATCATTATAACTGTTAATTTTTTTCTTATTAATTTCAGTATTTTGCAATCCTGACGAAACGAGATTGAGTTGCTTTTGATATATTATGCTGAATTTGTAAATGCCGAAGCAAACCACTTGAAGACCAACCTCTACACTTCAAAATACTGCTGCATTTCATACATTTTGCACTTTCTTCATTTTTATTTTTTATGAAATACTGCCAAACAAAGGACTTCGGAATTGAGACAGACAAATTTCAATTTGTTATATTTATATTTTATATCTGAAAGATATATATAAATTGTAAGAAAAATAAGTAGATCCCAAATATTTGTACGTGTTACATCAACAGAACAATTAAATAATACAATAATTATAATTTTTATGCTCAGAACAGAAAAATATTGAAAGATGAATCACTATTTAACGAATTTTCCACATAATGAACTTTTCTTCTGGTTTTAGCGACTTCTTTAAATAGAGGTGCGACTGTATATATATATATATATATATATACATATATATATACACTAAAATGCTATAAATCTGAAGAAGCAAATCAAATATAGACGTATAAAAAGACTGTATATATCAAAAGTTATATATATATATATCTTCAGTTCCGGTTTTTGTTCTGGAAAAACAGTTTCTTTCCTTCAGTTTTCGATTCAGCCTCGACTGATTAATTTTTAGATATTTAAACGTTTGTATTTGTATTAAAAATGTGTATGTCATATAACTATCAATAAATCTGATAAGGGTTTAGAAGAGTAAATGGTGTATCAAATATATTTTCATCCATGCTCCCTGTAAAATTAGTATAATTTTGTGAAGCTAACAAAAATTTTAAAATCTGCCTTTCTACTCCAATGAAATTCCCTAGATATTTTGATAAGTAATTTTCAAAGGCAGTTTGTAACGAAATCTATAGAAAGAAGTATTTCGAAGGAATAAATAATTATTCTGAAGAAAGAAATTATTAAAAATTCGAATACAGAAGAATTTCCTTAGTTTATAATAAATAAATATCACATTTATCTTTATTTTGCAGATGCTGTTACTGTCTCGATTTTTTATTTTCAACTTTATCATATACACAGAGGAAAAATCTTTCCCCAAATTAAAAGTTGTATTTATTTTTTAATGAAACTTATCACTTTTTGCACTAAAAGCAAAAATTGGTAATGGCATGGAAAAAATGTTACAATTAAAGATTTTGTAAATTAAAAATCTTGGAGAATAAATTCACATTTGAAAAATAATTACGAAATTTAATGTTCCTTTACTGACTCAAATGTGTTTGAAAATTAACCAGTCAAAGCTGAATCAATTATTTCTCTAATGTTGCTACTAAGAGATAAATATTAATATATACTTGAAAACTCATTTGCTGCTGAAGTGCCGATTATGTACGTTAAAAATATTAATTATTGTATTTAAGATATTTTATTTGTATAACCGTTTTCTTGTTTATGGAATTGCTATATTATTGTTACATAAATATAAATAAATATTAATATAAGAATCCCACACGAAAGTTAGGTTTAGAAAAATAATAAATAAGAAAAATTGCGAGATTGCTTGTAAAAATATTCTCCCCCAAACAATTTGTGGGTTCATTAACTTCTTCAAATTGCTGATTCAATTAAATAGCTCTTAATAATGACAAGTATCCGAAAAAAAATTTAAAAAAAAAAGATTAAATAAATAATAGTTTTAAGTATTAGTCAAGTAAATCAATAAATTAATTTATTAAATCAAGATCTTGGAACTTCGATCAGATAGTGCTGGTTGGCTACGATATGCGATTGCTTTAAAAACCCAATACTTCTTGTTAACGAAGCTGGATACACAGATAGACAGGAATTGATCAGGACAGATATTCCTTCCCACGGCTAGCTGGAAAAATTCTCACAAATCCAACATAAGCTCATACATAACTCAACGTATTCTCATATTACACTCTTACCCCGACAAACCCCCGCTCTGCACATAACTCTTACCCCACAGCTGGGGTAACGAACATTCCTTTGTCCAGGAAGTTCGGGGTGAACGATCGCAAATTGCCACACTAGGGTCAGCTAACGATGTCCGAGGTTGAAATCTACAGTCAAGTCAAAAATAGCTACGTCATAGATAATTGAAGCCCCTTGCGATTCCCGGGAATAGAAAAAGTACAGAAATCTTATGATTTCCTGAATTCCCGGGAAAGAAATCCTAGTCGCAACCATAGCGATTCAGACCAAATCTGTTGGATATTGCTCGTCTTAGTTACTTTTTGACAGTTGTATAGTTACGTTTCTATTTTTACAGAACTTTTTTTTTCCCCGATTCTGTATTTTTTTTTTTTTTTTTTTTTGTCCCTTAGAATGCCTCTTAAAAATATTCCTAATAAGAACAGACCTCGTAAGCATCCTGGTTTTAATCAGGCTTCAAAACAACATGTTATCGTATTAAAAAATAATTTTTTACGTGTGTTGTATTTTTTTTACGAAATTATTTTTTTAATCTTTTTGAGAAATGAAGAATCTAACAAAGCTTTTTTCTTCTGTAATTTAACTGCCAATTGATAAATAATATACTTTGTTCAAAATTAATTTAACATTCCTTTTATTTTATACATGCGCAACATACTTCTATAAGAACTATACAAAGTACATGAGCGTGAAACATATTTGTTCTGGAGCTAAAGATTTCGTTTTTTTAAAAAATATTCCTTTGAGAATAATTTTAATTAGTAGAATTCGAGTTATTCTAGGAATTATTTAGTTTAGTTACCATTTTGAATTGTACTAAATTAAAGTATGAGTTTTTTGACAGTAAAATTTTGAAAAATGGAAAAACTTGTGAGTGAGAACAATGTCCATTTTTATATAAAATTTAGTTCATTTTAATTCTTTCTTTACCTTCAGAATTTTTTTCAAGCAATAATTTGGGAAGAAAAGATTTATTCGACACATAGTTGCTTATGAAAAACTTACAAATCTACAATACAAGTAAACTTTAAGATGAGTTTTCATTAAAATTTTAATATTCTATCTACGAAGAAAACAACTAACTATTAAAATCAAAGATTTGGTGAAACAACTTAGTATAGCATTATATTCATGTATAATATTCTCAAAAATAATACATACTG
>BMAW01075374.1:25489-46302 GCA_019974015.1 Nephila pilipes
TATAGCATTATATTCATGTATAATATTCTCAAAAATAATACATACTGATGATTTCTTTTTCTGACTTAAGTAATGATTGTTTGTAAAATAACGGAATATATATTTTTAATTGTGTGCAATAAAGGTATATATATATATAATATATGTACCTATGTATAAATGTATATTATTGGTATATAAAGGTACATATCTATAAAATGTAATGCATTTTATTACAAAGATTTTATTTTAAAGATATAGCTTTCTGGAATTAAAATTCCAACTACTGGTTTATGTGGCTACAGAAATTATTCTGCTAGTCAAATTACTAACTTTTTTTTTTTTATTTTATTAAATTGCAAATACAATCCTTATTTCATAAATATCCTTTTGCAGACATTTTTCATTATATTTTTATTTTATTATCCAAAGCGACTTAGCAATAATTATGTAATCAAATGTTGGTTGAACACAAGAACCTTGATTGAATCCCTAAGTATTCAAAAATCGTTTTTTCCTCGAACATGGTGCAAGCAGAAGGCTGCAAAAGTTTAAAATTAACCTAGCAGGAAGCAACGAATAGCTTGAAGCCTTTTTTTTTTTTTTTTTTTTTTTTTTTTTGGGGTAATAGGATACTTCCAAGTTTTAAAACCAGTAAAATAAAAAAAGGAACAGGTTTCCTCATCCCTGACGATTTTTTGACTAATAACTTTACGATGAAGTAGCGTGTAATAACTCCAGGGATTCAGACCAAAACAGTTGGAAATTGCTCGTCTTTCTTTTTGAATGTTGAATAGTATTGCTATTGAAGGTATAGCTATGGAATGTGAATCAACGGGTACCTTTCACCCCGTGTCGTGCAGGAATGTTGAATTGATCCATTTCTTGTACACATTACTCAGCATAAAGGGCGTATTCTTTATATTTAGTGTAAGAGGACACTTAAATATTGCGCATACAACGAAACGAGGGATTTTGGAAAGCTCTAAATTCCAAAGTTAACAAAATTTTATTTTAAATATATTTTACCGGAAATTATTGACGAAAGAGCACCTCACCTTAACCTTAAAAAGTTATTCGATAACTTGGTTAGGAAATAGAAAATATCCGTTTTTAATATTCATTAATAATAAAAATAGCGAATATCAGGGATTATAAAGTGTGGAGTTCTACACTGATTAATATATTACATAGATTAATTATCGATTAATTTAATTAAAATTTTACGCGATTTGTTTTCGTACACCAGCTACATAAAAATAACTTATATGAAGCTCCCTTCCCCCTTGTTACGGAATGAATCATTTATGGTCATATGCAATATTTGTTACAGTAATCATTAGCAATAAACCTATTTATCGTGCGAAAGTGAGGGTATTTGATGCATGGATTGGCCACCCAGATCTCCTGACCATAATCCTATAGAGCATGTTTGGGACGCTCTTGGAAGAGCAAGTGCAGCTTACCATCCCTTTTCCAGAACCATCCTGGAGCTAAAAACAAATAACAACTACTCCCTCCTCCCCGTACCCCGTGGAGGGAAAGAGAGTAGTTGTTGACCTTAAGTGCCGCTACAGTAGTTATTTGGAACCCTGGACCAGTGGGTCTGAAAAATGTTGACCGGTCGCTTTCTGCTGTGCCTTAACTAACTATGCTGAAAAGACGTCTCATCTGGCTTGTTAGCAAGGCGTTTTAACTTCTGGTGTTGTAGTAGAAGAGAATCACTGCAGTACCATATCAGACTCATTCTCAGTTCGATATATGTGAGTTTTGGACATCACTGTACTATGAGCATTACTAGTAATCATGGGAACATAAAAAGACTTTTAAATGGTACATCTCTTCCTCTGTTATAAATATATTTTCATACCAAATTTCATTAAAATCTGTCCATTAGCTTCTCAGAAATTCGAACTTATATGTAAATTTTCTTAGTTTTGTACACGACTTTATTTCGGTGCATTTCTATTTTAAACAAAATTATTAACATTGCCTTCTTCTCAGAACACCAAATTAAGAAATTGAAACGACTATTTACAAGAAAAACATATTTTGTGTTAAAAAGTTTTGAATTAGATGACTTTTCAAACCGAACAACGATGTTGTTTTAGTTATATATTGTGAGATTAACGTAGAGGAAAATCTTTTCGTCACATTGGATTCCATGACCTTACCATGTCACCTTCAAATTCATGTCTCGTGCTTTTATGGTAGTACTGGCTCTTCACCTTCTCAATCGCTGTGTTAATCCGCTCCTTAGTCAAGCTGTAGTCGCCTCCAAGACGGTAGAATGTTCTCCTCAATCGATTGAGGCATATTTGCAGAACGCTCATGCGCCAGATTGCAAAATGGATGATAATCAATATCGAAAAATGTCTGCGATTGAAAGCGTCTTGTAGTCTTATGAACAACACTGCGGTAAGAACCGAGGTATCATCTAATGCCAAAGTGGTTGGTGCCTGGATACTAAGATAAAGTGATTATTCAAGGTGCTCTGATTAAGTTTCTACCGTGCCATCTGACTGTGGGTGTAAAGATATAGTCCGAGTTTTGTCTGTGCTGAGATTTTGACTTATTTCCTCTATTATAATCAAACCTCTTGATTATGCAACGCAACCGTTTCTCGACACCCCACATAGGGCCGCAATAGCCTAGTGGTCAAGATCGTGGACTAGCGACCGACGGTTTTCGTTCAGTCGCGGGTTCGATCCTCTGCCGCCAAAGACCCGCCGTGTAGCCGGGGCTGATGCACGTTAAATCTGTTCGGGGCCCAAAGTCCTCCCGTTGGCGTGTTGTGGATGTTTGGAGAGGGGGGTGCCAGCTCAGGTGTCGTCCTCGTCACTTGACCGTGGTTCAAAATTACGAGGTCCGTCGCCAATAGCCCTCGTGTTGCTTCTAGTGCGACGTTAATAAAAACTAAACTAAACAAATCTCGACACCCCACAAAGTAATCTATGATGATCTACCCATCGATATATACACTACGGAACAAAGAATTGAAACCATTAGGAGTGATATGCTTGAAAAGCTCTCTTATACTATAACGACATAATTTTCCTTTGCTATTTCTCTTCCTTTATGAGTTGCTTAAACTCCGCAGGAATTACACTACTTCACTTCTTTGTCTCTCGTCTTCCCAGAAGAGAAACGTTCTCAAAATCTATGCTAGGTATTCATTACTCCACAAAATGGCTTACCATAGTGCTACTATGCAGTTAATGGAGTACGTCTACTTTATACAATTCTGACGTATTTTTGTACGGACTAATATTTCTGTTAACGTCTACAGGATAAGCAGTCGATTTTTTCAAGCGAGAGAAAGGGACTGTTTTTAAAGAAATATCTTGGTCTAAAAATTGATCAAGGAGTTCCTTCTCCACTTTACTGTTTTCTGAACACTATGAAGCCAGTCACAAACCATAAATTTCGATCACTGAAACGAACCCTTTTGTTTTTAAAAGAGAGGCAATAGAATTTCCTCCACTTCGCAATATCTTTGAGTGTATATCCCCCCTTCCTTTTATCGTAAAAACGTTCGTTATTACTGACGACAGTGTCTTAAGAATGACTTATATTAAAATTTCAATGTCTATTCGTAAAAGTGTTGCATTCTTAGCATAATATAACTTATGCTATTTAGTTCTTAATACTTAGAAGCTGTATTTTTAAAATATGCAGTAGAAAATGTTAATCACAAATTGATATTGCGATCCTGACAAAATTATGTGCAATTTTATACATTTTTTTCTTTTGCGCCATATATACAAGCCCCAAAATTCATTCTCTAAAATCCATTTTTTCTTTCCTTTTAACACAAAACAAAAATCGCTTATTACAAAAAGATTTCACTTCTTAGACTCTGATTTTTTTTTTCATTACATTGAACGAAATAAGATACCCAGTCTTCTTCTGTTAGTTTGACAACTGAAACTATTATTTTAGTTTTGGTTCCTGAGAATTCCGACGGGAAAGGAAATGACACCTGCAAAGATATAGCAACCTTTGTGGGTGTATTTCAAATTTCTTTTTCTATCCGTAAACGATTTCAAAGAGGGGAAAAGATGAAAACCTACAGGTGCCAGATCAGAGCTGTGAGAGAGGGGATTGATGATGTCTAATGATGGATACAGAGATGGATGGGTGCATAATTAAACACTCACACAAAGTAAGTGGCTTCAGTAGCTTAGAAGAAGGATTCGCCGCCGGTGGTTTTCGTCGAGTCGTGAGTTCGGGACCTGGTGTCACAAAAGACCTATTGTGTAGAGGGGCTGATGCATGTTTATTTTGTGGAAGTTTCAGGTCCTCCCGTTACTGTGAGGTGGAAGTTTGGAGAGGGAAGTGCCAGCTCAGGAATCGTCCTTGACTGAGGTTCAAAATTACGAGGCTCGTCTCCAACAGCTTTCGTATTGCTTCTCAGAGCAACGTTAATAAACAATCGCATCACATCACACAAAATAACATACTCAACAGGAAATCCCAACCAAAGTGTCGATATATCTGCAGTGTAAGTTTAATTTCCATATAAAAAAAAAAAAAAAAAAATTGACGTCAAAATCTTACATTTTTTAGAAAT
Source organism: Nephila pilipes (assembly GCA_019974015.1). Classification (NCBI taxonomy): domain Eukaryota; kingdom Metazoa; phylum Arthropoda; class Arachnida; order Araneae; family Nephilidae; genus Nephila; species Nephila pilipes. The sequence continues at coordinate 30,042 of BMAW01075374.1, forward strand.
AGGTTATTAAATTTCTCGTTTTTAAGGTAATTTGACATCCAGCGAAGAGATGGAGTGAGGGTAAGTCGCTCAACCCTCCCCTACTCAAGCCCCCAAGATCGCTTACTGTGAATTCTAACAAAAACAAAAAAATAATTAACTGACTTTATTAATTTCGTTTTAACGTGTGCTAACGATTTATTTGTTACTTTTTAAAATTTTCTTAAAAGATTTATTCGCGATATAAAAGGTTTTCATCTTTGGTAGCGATTTCATTCGATGATTTAATTTTCGAGTCTTTATATTAGGTAGCCATCATCTGCCCAATCTATATCACCGGTTCACCAAAATTAATATTAATAAACGTTTAGTAAGCGCACTTTCGAGCCCCACGCTCTACAGAAGCAGTTACTATCAAGAAAAGAAAATGCTTTCTTCAAATTCCAAATGCATTTTTATTTTTACAAGTAAAACATTGTAAAGTACAAAAACGTTGCGGAAATTAACTACAAAAAAAAAAAAAAAAAAAAAAAAAAAAAAACCAGACGATTCTGCCGTAAAAATCAATTATTAAATTAAGTATTAAAATAAGAGCAAGCAATAAATTATTAAAGTAAACAATAATATTCTATTCTGATGTTAAAATAAAAGCAGACGATAAAATATTTAATTAAGTATACTTAAGAATGTAAAAAAAAGCACCCTAAAGCACACTTAAATGTAATTATTTAATCATAATGTTTTTTAATGCCGATATTTTGAGCCTAACACCATTATTTTAAGCCCACGCAATTTCGTTAACGCCATTTTCTTGACAACAACGTGTTAGCATGTATTATTTAAAAATGATTTATTGAAAGTTGTGGAAAATTGCACGAGCTTTATTGTTCTCTAATATTCATAGAAATTTCTGATCGTCTGGATTGTTTTCGAAAAATTAGAATGTATGAAATTTTTTTATTCTTTGATTCAAAAACGAATTGCTAATCAAATGCAACACTTTACTGTGGAACAGAAGTCATCCCACTGTATACTATTTCCTTCTCACACAATCCAAACACACTTGCTTCTATTTTTTGCTGTTCTACTTTTTTAAAACGTGTAGTCTACTTCTCAAAATCTTTTCTTCTCAGAATTCGAAAGTATTAATTAGAAGAAAAAGGCAGCAATTCATTCTTGTGAAATTAGTAAATTATCTTTTGATCGTGGGAATTCTTTAGTTTAAAAACGGAAAATTTATTCTTGCCTGGAAGTGAACGCTCATTCAACTCAACACTCTAGTATTAAAAATTTTTTCGGAGATACGGACAACTTAAATTTACTCCCAAAATTTAGAGTTCACTGACTTTTGTAATGAAAGATAATGTTCCAGGAAAAATAAATGAAAAGAAAATTCGCAAACTTTTAAACGTACCTTGAGATATTAATCTATCCTCCTTTTTCATAAATAAAAAGTAAGAATTTTATTTAAAAAATACTGCACAATAATGAAAGCATAAAAAAAAAAAAATATGCTAAAATTTGGCCTCTTCAAAATTGTGGGTACAACTTTGAAATTATTTCTCAAACCATTAATTTTAGCAAATGAAATTCGATATCCGTGTATATATTGTCATAGCAAATTATCAAAAGCTTTTAGAGGTAATGGCCTGAAGTTATGAAGAGTACCTGTTTTAAAAAAATTAAAATTTTATCGTACACATTCTGGTCAAATTTCATTTTTAATGAGATTTTTTTAAAAAAAAGAACAGTTTATTAAAAGTAGAAAGCAGATAACTAAAATGTTATTCCATCTGAACCCATAACTGGAGACATGAATATCCTTACGCCGTCGTAGATATGGAGTCAAAAATAATAAGACTCCATTATTATTTTTTTGTTTCGTCTTTTGTAAACAGCAATAGAATTTATTTTGGAAACGCAATATAATCTGGAAATCACGTAATTACCAAAAACAGTAAAATATCAATATTAAATATTTTATATTAAATGTTGGAAAGATGTTATAAAAAAAAACCTAAATGATCTTTTAATGAGTACTTACTTCTTTTAGATATTATGGGATGATACTATTGTTAATAACTGTTAGAATTTAACAAACAAAAATGAAGAATACAATATTTTAAAAATTATCTTAAAAATATCTATTCTTTTTGCTTTTTACATCGTTCTAATGCAGCTGGGACATACAGAAATAAATATATGTTCTTAAAAATAAATAACTCATAGATTATCTATTCCTTATTATTTACTAGCCTTTTGTTTTGGTGCCATAAATAAAAACTACTTTTCGATCTTTTCACTTTTCAACGATAGACTTAATAAAAACAATGACAATGCTGTAGCTTATTTTCATTAAAATAAATTTGAATTATGCAAGACAAATTCAGAGAAACATAACTGCTGCAGACCGAGAGCAGCCAATCGCTTACAAAACACCAAAATAGTCTGTCTGGAATCTCTGAAACAAAAATAATATTAATCTCTATATAGATCGGTACACCACGTGGGTTTGACGTACGAGGGGCAGTAAGATCCACCCCCAAAAATCACGTGATTACCACCCACGTAGACCACGGATTCTCAATGCATTAACATATTGTCCTCATCCTGGGTGTTTACTAGAATGGCATAGAGTACATGTTTTCCTTTTCAACTTTTTTGGGGCAAATGGTACAATATTTTCTAAATGGTAATTTTCCAGTGCTTGTACTTTTTGCTCTCCTTTTCCAAATATATTCGTAATTGAAAATATCACTTCCCCGTTTCGAAGTCGGATATTTGCTATCTCCTTTCTAACTCCTCACTGGCGAGCTGAAGGAAAAAAAAAAAAATAAATAAATAATGATAAAGCCCAAAAATTAAGGGGAAATTTATGAATTTTTTTTCTTCTTCTTTCAAACCAACTTTTTAAGTGAAAAGTTTTTCAATTTTTTTAATGTATTCTCATAAATGAATAGATAAAAAAATAAATTGTTGTCTTCAAAATTTTTTATCTAATATAAGTAAATAATTACTACTGAATTTTAATAATAAAATATAAAGAAGAAGAGAGAAAAATAAAATATCACTTGTAGAAATTCATTTTTTATTTTTTGATACTATTCTCTCAAATTAGGTAAATTCTACGAAGATTTCATTTCGATTAAATAATCTTAACATGATTTCATATCTTTAAAAAATATCAAATATTTCTAATGATGATGAAAATTAAAATTTAGGCATATAAAATGGAAATTTAGTATGTGAATTAGGAAAATTTGATTTAAAACAATTGACTTCTGATAACAACGTGCTCATAAAAACTAAGAGAAGGGTCAGACGAACTCTCCGTTAGTCCGTGCCCAGGTACGGGAGAAAAAATATCGAGGGGCGCAAAATTTCCAAAACAAAATGAGAAAAAATCATAATGGAGCTTCTGAATCGGTTAAAAAATGTTCCAAGAAATTCTACTAAACAATAAAACAATCTAATTTTATGAATTGTGTACCACAAGCTTTCAAGACACTGTCCCAGCAATACTCGTAGATAATTACACCTTACAACAAATGCTGGACTTTATAATGGCTAAAAAGTACGAAATATTATCAGTAGGTAAAAACTTTGGTCGGTGTGCGTAGAAAAATGGGTCATTTAAATCTTGAAAGGGGCCTAATAGTGCAGAACACATGTTTGAAGTATGGACTGGCAATATCTTAAGCAACCAAATCGAAATAAATAATATACTCTTATTAAATCTGTATACTTTTCCTTTAGTTTTACTATGTCCAAGAGACTACCAATGGGCACGGTAACCTAGTGGACTTGCGGCCGACGGTTTGCATCGGGTCGTGGGTTCGAGCCTTGATGTCACTGAAAACCCACTGTGTAGCCGGGCCTGGTATACGTTAAATCTGTCAAGGCTCAATGTCCTCCCGTTGGTGTGGTGTGGAAGTTAGGAGAGAGAGATGCTAGCTCAGGTGTCGTCCTCGTCATTTGACCGGGAGTCAGAATAACGAGGTCCGTCAAGAACAGCTATCGTGTTGTTTCTATTGCGACGAAATAAAATCAATCAATCAAGAGACTACCAAAACACCGGTTTTTAAGTTTGTTAGTATTATAACTAAGTGCTATTTAAGCATTTTACGAAGTAGCAGAGCTATGAAAAAATCGGAAAAGATTAGTTTAATTAGTTTTTTGTTTTAAGATGCTTAATTACCTATTTCTTTGCAATACAGTGGTAGGATATTGTTGAAAGTATAGGTAAGTTGAGTGAAAAAAAAATTACAAACCTTAACATATATTACTATTGCATGTTTATTTAATGCGTGATTTTGTTTTTTATGCTAATACAATAATTACTTCAGAAAAATTACATTTTTTTTTGCAATTTCTTTTTCGATTCTTAATATAGCAAGTGCACTTAAGCTAAGGTGACCAGATTTTAACATTCGTAAAGCGGGACACCATTGACTTGGAAATACTCAGTTTATGGTCATTAAAATCTTTAAAACGGTGGCATGCCTCATTTTAGTTCCGAGGTACTTCAATATTTAAAAATGAAACCTCTTTAATACTTAGACAAAACAAACGGATTAGTGCATTTATTTTGTTTTTAATTGTATTTTAGTTATTTTTTTCGGCTGCCCTAGCGAAACTGAAAGCGTGGAATGTTAACTTATAACATTGTTTGAAATAAATTTTTAATGAGAATAGATATTATATTTCAAATCGAAATTTTTTTTGCCAAATCTCAGGCACAAGTGTGTTTTAAAGTTCGTTCTAAGAATTGAAACTACTAGATAAAAAAGCTTTCCATTGGTGGAATTCGTTTCTGAATAAAAAAAATAGAATGAAAAAGCGCGCGAAGTTTTCGCCGCCATTGAGTCGCATTTAGAATCCCTTGCGTATGATTTCTTATGATTTATTTGATGGTTTCATGATTTTTAGTAAAGTATTCTTGCGTTTTTATTCTTTATCTTGTTTTAACTCTGCTTCTTCTACCTAATAAACAATTTTTAATTGTATGGAAAAAAAATTCATTTGACATATGGAATAAATTTGAAGTGGTTAATTCTACTTATGCCCATAAATATTAAGGCGTTTCAGAATTATTACTTCATTTTGTGTGTCTGATTCAGTGTTAGTAGTAAATTTATCAAGTGTTCTAAAAAAAGGGATGATTGAGGTTTTAAAGCGCCAATGTTGTACAAGTGTATGTAAAGAAAACGAAATTCCTTTTCCCCTTTGGAAGGGCAAAAAATAATTATAATTCTTTTTGATATCGGTATATGCTGTCATTTTTTCTCTGTTTTGTTTCTCTCTTCAGAACATAAATATTTATCTTCAAATGGAAAAAAAAAAGTTTATTTATGAGATTGTAAATTGTTTTATCGCTGACTTTAAAATAGTTTTTCATTTTATATTGGTAATTAAGGAAATACTGAGTATCTTGAATAATTATTTATTGCAAATTTTGTTTGATAAAAAAGGATATATGTTAAATAGTAGTCCTAAATCAGTTGTAAATATGTAAAATGATATATATAAGCTCATTAAATAATAAAGCTGATTTGTAATCAAAATCGCATATGAATATACGATCATTTTTAAAATACAAATGCTGAATGAAAGGAAAAAATTTGGTAATCATTTTAATTGTAATAACGTTTTAATTGTAATCATAATTGTTTGCATAGAATCTGGGATAAAATATTTATTGAATTTGAGAAATTATTTGTGCTTAACATATGAAAATCATTATGATTTTAAAATTTCTCATCAGGAGTTATTATTAACATTCATCTCAGAATATTAAAATCATAAAAATGATATTATAGCAAAATCATTCTTAGCATTAATGATCCCCGATACTATTTTGTAAACGAAAAATTGCAAGACTCTAAAATCTTAAGACATTGTTGATGCGTTTTAAAAATAACTATGGCATCATTTCTGGGGAAAGTAAGTTAAGAAGATTTGGGGCATCTTGCGCAAGTAATGGGGTTAGACGGGCAGACGCTCTAAAAGTGTTAGGATTGAAAGATTTGATCACCAACGTATGATGGGGATTTAGTAAAGAATATGTTAAACAACATAATAACAGATCAATTGAAAAGTCCCCGGCCTACCATAGTAAAACACATTTTTTTTGGCAAAATTAGTTTTTTTTTTATTCAACATAATTCCCTTCAAGGGTGATACACTTATTATAGCGACCCTCCAACTTTTCGATACCATCTTTGTAGTACGATTTGTCCTTTGCTTCAAAATAGGCCTCAGTTTCGGCGATCACCTCTTCATTCGAAGAACATTTCTTCCCAGCGAGCATTCTTTTGAGATCTGAGAACAGGAAATAGTCGCTAGGAGCCAGATCTGGAGAATACGGTGGATGAGGAAGCAATTCGAAGCCCAATTCATGGATTTTTTGCCATCGTTTTCACTGACTTGTGACACGGTGCATTGTCTTGGTGATGCAGCACTTTCTTTTTCTTCAAATGCGGCCGTTTTTCGGCGATTTCGTCCTTCAAACGATCCAATAACGCTATATAATAGTCGCTGTTGATGGTCCTTCCTTTTTCAAGGTAGTCAACGAAAATTATTCCATGCGCATCTCGAAATACAGACGCCATAACCTTGCCAGCCGACTGTTGCGTTTACTCACGCTTTGGAGCGGGTTCATCGTGTGCAGTCCACTCGGATGACTACTGTCGATTGGACTTCGGAGTGAAACGATGGAGCCATGTTTCATCCTTTGTCCCATAACGACGCAAAAACTCGGGTTTATTACGCTTGATCATCTTCAAATACTGCTCCGAATCATCAACTCGTCGTTGTTTTTGGTCAAAAGTGAGCTCGCGTGGCACCCACTTTGCACAGAGCTTTCTCATATCCAAATATTCGTGAATGATATGATGTACACGTTCATTTGATATCTTTAGAGTGTCTGCTATTTCATTCAATTTCAATTGACGGTCATTCAAAATCATTTTGTGGATTTTCTTAATGCTTTCGTCGGTAACAACCTCTTTTGGGCGTTCACCGACTTCGGGGCTCATTTCACCACGTCTAAACTTAGCATACCAATCCTTGATGGTTGATTTTCCTGGAGCAGTGTCCGGAAACTCGGCATCAAGCCAAGTTTTTGCTTCAATTGTATTTTTTCCCTTCAAAAAGCAATATTTTATCAACACGCGAAATTCCATTTTATCCATTTTTTTCACAATAACAAAAGTTTCTTCACTCAAAATGCTATAATTCATAAACTAAGGATCCGACAGCTGTCAAATTTATACACGCATTTTTTGAGGGTTAGGACTAGCTAAAAAACATATGGATTTAATTCTAGTAGCGCCATCTATGTGTCAGGCCGGGGACTTTTCAATTGACCTGTTAGAAGAAAGAATACAAGAGGAAGAAATTAGCTAAAGAAAGCAAACTAGACAAAGAAAGAGTTTTTTAATTGAAACATTTGAGACCACAGCTTGAAATTCAAAGGGTTTCTCAAATCACCACAACAACCTCAATTGACCTAAATGAGACTTGAAAGGGTCCTCTCCCTAGATACCATCCTGAAGAAGATCACGTGGTGATGTTTCTCAATCTTTATGAATTTTGGAATCCAAGTTTCTTCAGGAACTTTGAAAAATTTGTTTTTGAATGTTCCTGAAGAAATTTAGTTTCCATATTTGATTGGATTATTGCCCACTGACATTGGAAGATTCATAGTCCAAGAAACAGAAGAGTAAAAAGAATATCAGAAGGTGAATAAGCTTTTAAGAAGATTCAAACCCACTGCGCATTAGTATAGGCAACTACTCGTATTCTCATTGCATCGCAAAACTCCCAGTATAGAGTTCATTCTTATTTTCTGAAACCATCCCAACTTATCCTTTAATATAATAAAATTCCACAGGTTACTTTATTAAGTTCTCACTGTCACAATAAAAAAACCCCACTTTTTTATGGACTGTAAACTGTTGAGAATCCTTGTAATCATGTGGTATTCGTGGGTGAAGTTAACTGCCACATATATGTAAAACTCACGTTGTATACTGATATAAAAAAATTAATTTTGCTAACGAGTCTTATTTTAATGAAAGAATTTGACGTGTGTTGAAAATTCTGCATGCATCATGAGATGTAATTAACTTTCATAATATATCGCGTGAGCTATTTCTATTTCATAGTACACAATTTTTTTTCTTCAGAAATATGAAGGTTTTTCAAAGTTTTGCATTGATATAGTGCTTTCAATTTGTTCATTTTTAATAAGGGAAAAAGTTGGAAAATTACATACAAGATAATGCTAGAAGCTAGCTTTCCAGGAGCCTTTTTGGTGTTATTCGCAATCGGCAGCTCTAGGCCTGCAGCCGATTTAATATGTTTTCTCGTAATTTGTCTTCTGTTGGATAAAATTATTCGAATGAAAAATAAACTCTGTGGAAAGAACATCAAGATGTTATTATGTCTGGCACCAAAATTGTCTGTAAGTATTAAGAAGGAATAGGTAACTAAAAGTTATTTATCAATAATTTTAAGACTATACTTTAATATATACACCAAAACTATACTTATACACCAGACACCTGCTCATGGTGCCTTTACACATGGATTTATATTTCCTATTACACTCACAAACACGTCTGGAGCATTACACTCTTCACAATGATTACATTAGGGATGAACAGTTAAATTCTTACTGTATAGGTGGCGCGATGATCGCATATGCAGGCGTTAACATACCGGCTTGCATTGGCATGTTTAAATATTCATTTATTGTGTGTATAACTCTACTTCACTGAATACTCAAAAATTGTTGATACATATTCATCAATAATCATCAATATAAGAAGAAAAAAAAAATACTATACAATTACATAAATTTCTCAGTTTAACACAACGTTCAAAATTTAAAAAAAAATTGACAATTTTACAATTAAATGGAATATTTACAATTCAATACATTAGTATGTTTACAAATATAAAGAAGAATACATATATATTTTTTCAGATACAGGTAAAACACACATTTTAAAGACAGATCTCTTAAATACACCAATTTGAGTTTTTATTTGAGCTACACGAATTTTTTTTATCATCTCCAAAGCTCCCATTAATGATTCTGCCATTTGTGTGTTTGCATATTATGTTCTACTCGTAACACTAAATCGCCAATTTGGACACCAAATCTCCAATTATTTCGCTGCAGGAGCTCATTTAAATAATTATGACGCTACTTTTTCCAAATCAATTGTACTACTTCTGTTAATTTTTTGCCAATTTTTCAGTCTATTACCATTTACATTAGAGAAATCTGGCTCGACAGAAATAGCAGTTATGGCTCGTCCTAGCTAAAATTGAGCGAGGATTGAGACTTCAAAATCATCTTCATTAGCAGACAAAGGATCGAGGGGTCTCGAATTTAAAATTCCTTCAATCTGCATGACTACAGTTAACAATTCTTCGTAATTTAAATTGGCACCACTAACAACTCTTTTAAAATTGTATTTAAACGCTTTTACTGCGGCTTCTCAAAGTCCGCCAAAATTGGGGAATTTAGATGTGATGAATTTCTAGCCAACCTTCGCTAACTAAAAAACCAGCCATTTCTTTGTCTGGATTCTGAACCATTTTATGAAGTCTCATAACTTCCCTATTCGAACCTTGAAAATTTTGTGGCATCATCAGAATGCAATTTAGTACATTTGCCCCGGCGGGCAATGAATCTCTTTAATGTGGCTATAAAAGCTTCTGAACTAAGATCTGATACAATTTTTAAAGGCACAGTTTGGAAACAAAACATACAAAAAATACAAACATAAATCTTATATAAAATACTCTTACGTTGATATTTATACTTTATGAAAAATGGACCACCTGCACAAATTTGGCCTTCTACTGATCTTTAGGCCAGTCACCCAATTTTTGAGACGAGATAATTGGATTGACTTTAAAACAAAGGATACATTTGTGAATAATATTTCGACAGACAGATCTATCACTCATAGGCCAAAACTATTCTCTTTCATAACTAAGCAATGCTGATGCATCTACATGGAAATATTTTACATGAATATTACCAATAATAAATAAAATCAACCTGTGATTTTTAGGCATAATAGCAAGATGCTTCTTAGAAAAATTATATCCTGGTTTACCTAAATGTTCTCCAACTCTCATGACTCTATCAAAATCTAAGAACGGATTAAGTGATTTTAACATACTCTTTAGAAGAACACTTCTTTATTGGTTACGACACTTAATCTCAGCTGAAAATTGCTTCCTTTGAACCATTTTAATTGAAACCATTTCTGCATGATTTAACTCATCTAATTCAAGTGGCCAGGATACTCAGTATAAACAATTCTGAATATTAATAGAAAACCTGAAAATATAATTTAAAATACGACGAACAGTTAAATAATTATAATTCAAATTAAGTATTTCATGAATAAGATTATTTACAGTCACATTAAAAGGAGATAAACTGTCTGCGAGTTCATCACACTAACATTTTCTAATTTAAATTCTTCACATTCAATTCTTCACTTGATTTATTGGGTCTTAAGACTCCATGATGTGTGGCACAGTACACCACATTAGATTCTCTTTGACCTCTACTTCTCTCATGTGACCGAGTTTTAAATAATCATTCATGAAGCTTTTGTATAACATTAAATATTCAGCTCCACTGGATAAACAAGTCTACTACGATTTGAGTCTTCTGAAAGGAATTATGTCCTTTGAATTTCCTAAACACGAAGGATCCTCTTTCAGGGGTATTATAACGATTTACTTTCCTTCCTAATTTCTCTGATGTAATTATACGAGCAACGGGTTCCTCGCAAATCACGTAGTCATCACTTTTATACATTTCTATGATTCGAACAGTTTCTATCTCCCAATATTTCTTTAACGTTAAATTTAAATTATCAGTTTTCAGTTCTCGATATGGGTCATTAATATTTTTATCAGAAACAATAAATTCACATAACGATTTATTCTCCTACTCATCTTCTCATTCGTCTGAGTTTCTCTCTCGTCGCAGTTTAGTGACTTTTTTGTAATTTGTTTTTGTTCATTTGTTTATGTTTCATATTCATTATTATGTAACACTGATACCAAGAAAGAATAACCCAAGGTTATTGGATCTTGAAATAAAGTACATTGCCAAGTACATAACGACTTAAAATCGCTTACTTTTTTGCAACTGACTGTTACAGAGTTGGCCGATCGTAATAGTGGCGTTTTTTTTTTTATAGTTGGTATCATTGAGTGACCTTTTCAAATTCAAAGAATCAATATAGATAAAAGCACATTTGGATAAAATAGATAAAACATAGATAAAAACACACCTCACACATAATGCGATGAAACAGAAGTATATAGTTAATTCTTGACTTTATTTTAGAATATAATCACATTTTTTTTATCATTATCTTAGCGTAGAGTCAGGTCTTAATTAAAGAACAGGAATTTAAATTAAAACGTTATTAATTCATAACTTACATCATTCGATAAAGGGGGGAGAGTGGCAGGTCACCTCACTTGTGTTTAACAGTAGAGCAACTGACTTCTTTTGCCAAAAATAACCCTGCGTTATCGCCAACACAAGGCAGCTCCGCAGTTCAATCCCAAGGTAGGTTTGCCACATTTGGCGCGTAGTGCCTAAAGTGTAAAGTATTCCCAAGAAAAAGATCCTTTTTTTTTGTTACCTTGTAACACTGACATTAGTGGATAATCTCAACGCGAACTGTACAAAATTTTCATACAGTAACTTTTGTGCATTGCGAAAATTATTCAAACACTCTTGTGGAGTGGTATTCTTTTAATTTTAAAAATTTAAGTTTCTCATAATCACTGATATCCTCCTCTTTTATATAAAATATTGAATTTGATATTTTTTCTCCTACTATATTTAATAGTATTTCCTCTTTTAGTTCTTCCAGCACATTTTTTTGTTGTTGTTTTAAATACTTTTTCAATTGATTGGAAGAAAAGATAAAATTCTGCTCGAGTTGGCACAGAAATTGCCAACCTCCACAGTGGGGGCTTGAGAAACGAAAGTAGGTAAGAAAAGCCGATTCTGCGGCAAAAGGCTGCGCAGGCGGAGGCAGGCTGCGCAGGCGGAGCAGGCTGCGCAGGCGGAGGTCGAGTTGAGTTGTTTTGCAGGCTGCGCAGGTGGAGCAGGTGGAGGTCGAGTTGAGTTGTTTTGCAGGCTGCGCAGGTGGAGCAGGCTGCGCAGGTGGAGGTCGAGTTGAGTTGTTTATCCTCCTGCTTTCGAGTTGAGTTGTTTTTCCTCCTGCTGGCGGTTGGTGTTGTTGTTGTCGGTGCAGGCGGAGCAGGCTGCGCAGGTAGCGGTCGAGTTGAAGTGTTTCCTCCTGCTGTCGAGTTGAGTTGTTTTCCTTCTGCTATAGTTTTGGTTTTGGTTTTCAAGGTGCAGGCGGAGCAGGTAGCGGTCGAGTTGAATTGTTTTCTTTCTACTTTTGAGTTGCTTAACTCCTCCTTCTGAGTTGAGTTGTTTTTTTTCCCCTCCTACTGTTAAGTTGAGTTGTTGTTTTTTTTAAAAGAAACCGTGTGACGTAGTATACTCGTAATCAGCGTGAATGGGTGACGATTTAACTTGTCTGATCTTGATTCTACAAGATGGCGACTGAATTATGTGCGTCATCAGGGTTTGAAATAACTACTAAACCGTGTGACGTAGTATACTCGTAATCAGCGTGAACGGGTTACGATTTAACTTGTCTTAGCTTGTCTGATCTTGATTCTACAAGATGGTGACTGAATTATGTACACCATCAGGGTTTGAAATAACTACTAAAATAATAATTTTAAGTATAGGAATGTTAAAAGTGCTCATAGTGCCACCTGTTGATTAAAATATACACTAATTATTAGATTTGAAAATGATTAAAATAAATAACGCTCAAATAAAAAAGAAATATATCCGGATTCAAACTCGCAGCCTCAGAACAAAATGTCTCCATAGGACAATAGTTTTTCAGTTACGCTAACCATTTTCCTATGAAGGCATACAGACCTGAAGAAAACTTATGTTTATAATCTAATGAATTTAAATACGCATTCGAAGCAGATGGTTATAAAATTGTTTTAAGCATTTCCTTAATTAAAGTGAAATAAAAAAATATTTATTTTATAATGTTTTAATAACAATTTGTAAATTTTAATTCAGTATAATGATTACACATACACAGTAAAAATACAAAGTAAATTGTTTATTCAGAAAAATAACATTTTGTATTACGTTTTACATTACAATCGCTTCTTCACATTACAGAACAACAACTTTTAAAATTGATTTCAGTATAATGATTACATATGTTCAGTAAAGATACAAAATAAATTGTTTATTTACAAAAACAGCATTCTGTAATAAGTTTTACATTACAATTCTTTATTTACATTAAAAAAAATCACATTATTGTGTATTTATCAGATCATCGGATTTTATGTCATACTGTTCATTGAATAAGTCCAAATGCATTAACGACCAATGTCCATGGGCAAGAGTAGTAATGCCATCACCATTAACAAATCTTTTGTCATCTTTATATGACAAAGCAAGTTTGTTTTGTTTTATAGATTGTATTGAATGAAATTTAGATCTAATTAAGTTCATGTCAACATATTTTAATTTTTGATTAAGAAGGCAGTCTTTGTAGTCCTCAAATGTTATTTTATTTTTTAAAGTTTGTTTTTTAACCCCTTTTAACCTCTTTTCAATCTTATTGTTTGTTTTGTATGCATACATTTTTGATTTTAATCCTACATATTCTGTCATAATATTTCCCTTGTTTTCATCTTTCATTTTCCTGATGACTTTTTTGTTTACAAGAGGTAAATTATAAACGTTGTTTTTGTCATAGTCAGAAGTGTCATACAAGTTAAGGTCATCTTTCATGTCACTGTAAAAATCATCAGTCTTTATTTCATATATAAAAGAATCTGTATCAGTGTACATGAGCTTTATTTTCGAGTCATAACGGTGCTTCATATACTCATAGTGAAAAGAATACATGAGAACTTTTGATAAGTCTAAAATTGTCATTCCTACATGTATTGGTTTGAAAAATTTGATATTGGTTTTTTTTAGATGAACGGCCATTAAGTTTTCAGAAAATATTGTGCGACGATTAAAATTTGATTTCGCTATTAACTTTCGAGCTTGCTCTTCGGTTGAACATAAACGGATATCTACCCTCCTTCTTACATTTTCCATCGTTTTCCCGAATATGCTATTATTCATTAGTTTGTAAAAATCCTTTTGAAAATCATTTACGGCTTTAGTTCTTAATTTAGTATTATAATCTATGTAATTTTTAAGCCAAGGAGATTGAAAAAATTTTAAAACACGATGAATTTTTTTCAAGATTAACCCTAATTTTAAATAAAGTTTTAAATTCGAATAATGGAGAACATATTTAGTTTTTGGTTCCAAAGTAGTTAAAAGTCTAGGTTCTTTACAATTAGGTGGGGGTTTATTTTCAGGGGCAAGGGGAAAATCTGAATGTTTGTCATGCAAATCGGGGGGATAGTCCAGATCTACTTCCAAGATGTAACCTACATCTGATTCATCTGACAAATTTAAAATATCCTGTGTAGTTAAATTATTATCACTCCAAACAAAATCTTTTAAGGGTAGATATTTACTCATTGCGTAACCGTACAAATTATTTGCGTCAAGGTACATTAAATATTTTATTTCATCATCTGGATTAAAATTAGACATATATTTGTTGTTAGCTATAGCATAACGATTGCAACATTGACTAATACCTCCTCTTACACCATTTTCTATAAAAAGAAGCATGTCGTAATCTGTGAACAGTTCGATAGCTACTTTAGTCTTTAATAACATAGCATCCCATGATAATGCTGGGGTGGTAAAGTACCAACAGGGGTCGAGTTTATAAGTTTGTATACATATTTTTCTAAAGTTTTCAAAAAGATCGGTTAACAATAGGACATCTGTTTTTACATATAGATCACAGTATTCACCAAGATTACTTAAATTAAATTGATTAAATACTCTACATGCATGATTATAATCCTCTACACTTATAGCCTCTTCATTTAGTTCATTGTAAAATTTGCTAATAGGTGGTAAACAAGAATCTTTACATTTTTCAAAACTGTCGAAATAATCATACGGAAAAACCCCTTTTCTTAAAAGTAAATCTATTTTTTCTGAATCAAAATATTGTTTCATATATTTAAATTCATCTTTTTTTAGTGTTTTTATCAAGTTTTCCAAACTAGAAGGCATGAATTTGAAAGAATCTAAAAACCTTAGCTGAAAATCATTTGAAACACTTTTACTGAAGGAAATATATTTTTCTTCAGTGTTCGGAATTAAGTTAATTTGTTTTTTTATCATATCCTAACTCTTTAATAAAAATATGAGCGTCATACCCAGAAAGATTATGGAAGAAAACAGGCAAAAATTTGGGGGTTTTCATTGCTAAATAACAACTATTACAACAAGGACCATTAAATTTTTGAGTAACATGATTATGATCCCTAACCTTGATATTGTTTTCGCGAAAGGTTTGATCACAAACATAACAATTTTTAGCATTATCATACAATTGCTTTTCTGATTCGGTAAGAGGTAATAACGGTTTTGGGTTTTTATAAATATGTTCAATTTCTATTGCATCTTTTTCAAGCTTTTCAATAAAACATTTTGGGGCATCAGTACCTCTATATACAACCGGATCCTTATAATGTCCTCCTTGATAACTGATAAAATAGCAAAAACCTATCGGGACATGTTTTTCATACATATTAGTAAAGGAAAAGTTTGGGTCAGGACAGCAAGTATCAGTTTTCATAGTTACACACTCGAAATCCGCATACACAACAAAAGGTATTTTCAAAGAATGTTGGAAATTTTTAAATTTTAAAAACTTACATGTTTCTGACGGCATTACTACCCTTGCAGGACTTTTATTCCCACACATCTCGTTGTGCTGAAGAAGTTTGTATTCTGTTTGGAAGGCACTTAAGCATCTCTTACATATGTAGGTCTTATGTTGATGTTTTGATAGTTGCTTTGAAACAAGTCGAGATAAGCTTTTAATGAAACAATAGTGTCCGAGATCATTATTTTTTATATATAGCAAATCTATATGTTTTTCACATACTATATCACTAATAAGAAGAGGAAATATTTTTAAATCTTCTTCAAATGAATAAATGTTTATTCCTATATCATTCATTTTTGAAAATTTTTTCACTTCGTTTAGAGGTGTTGGAAAGGATATTCCATCAAAGT
>BMAW01075374.1:61302-117014 GCA_019974015.1 Nephila pilipes
CCAGAAATGAAACGTGATTTATCGTTGGGTACAAGAACCCAGCGTGAAATTACGATTAAATTCTAAATGCCTACGTATTTGGACGTTATCATAAACTTGGTTAAGTTCTGAACTCTAAAGCTACTTAATAAATTGAATCTAAATTTATACCTTATAAGCTGAAAATTTGAAGCTTTCTGTAGTCACTATACTGCTCCTAAACGTCTAGTCTAAGGCGTAACCCAAGGAGAGCTTACAAAAAAACTGTTAACATTCCAAATATAAATTTTATTAACAAATAATCTTCTTTAACTTCATATTCCTTCTCAGCTTGAGAACTTATTCTTCGGCTTCTTGACAGGTTTGTCAGGGTCTGGTACCTTGAAATGGATTGCAGTGTACATCATTTTGTGATGTTTTAAACATTATTAAATATTTGGTCTTCAAAATCAATTTTAATAATATTTTATTTTCAATACTAAGCTTAAATTATTCAAACGTGATTGAGTCATAAAATTTCTCAATTCATTTTTGACCAGTCTTAATTTTGAAAATGAACGACCACTACTGGCGTAAGTAACCATCATTGATAAGGAAATTCTCATTATTATTTCAATATTGAGAAATACAGTAAATAGTCTTTCATTATACCGTCTGGTTATAATTAAAAAGTTATACTATTCAGAGGCCTGTAGAACCTGTTCCGCTAATCAGATTTTGATGAGACTTGGAATATATGCTATATGGACCACGGGGAAAAGATTTCTGCAATAAAAAAAATTTGTACAAATTTTGACCACCAGGTGGTTTTAACGCATATTCCTTATGCAAATCCGTAAAACCTCCATATATATTTGTAGTCATAGCCAGAGAATTATTCAGCGTGCGTTTGTCATCGTTAACCATACCCTTACAAAAAAAAGATTGAGCTTTACTGGTAAAACTATTTTATCAGAATGGCAGCAAACACTTAGCTGCTCTGTGTGAATATCGTCGTTTAAGGGATCTGCGAAAAGGCCCCACATATTGAGGATTGGTTTGAGGAAGGTGATCATGAAATTTGGAGACTGGAGATTTTGTTGTGCCGCCCGGAAGAGGACGGAAACCGATTGGGACTGAAACTGTCAAAGAAGTCGCTATTGCTGTGGTTGAAAGAGTCTCCGGTTCCATCTATTCTTCAGCAAGTCGTCGATCAGTGTCACGCGAGTTGGAGATCCCATGGTCGACAGTACGAAAAATTCTGCGATCCATTTTCAAATGGTATCCGTATAAGATCCACGCGTTGCAAACGCTGAAACCTCAAGATCACAAAACACACCTTGAATTTACTTGCCAATTTTCACGAGAATGGAAGTTGATGACACATGAGTTGATGCCTTGGAAGATTTTATGTTCAGATGAGGCACACTTTTATTTAGATGGAGCTGTGAATGTTCAAAATTACCGTTTATGGGGTATTTCACCTCCTAATGTCTTGCATCAAAAACCACTGCATTCTGTTTACGTGACTGCTTGGTGTGGATTTACTGCTGAGTTTATCCTCGGAGCTTTCTTCTTTGAAACTCTCACTCCACAAGGTTCTGAAAGATGCTCTGTCACGAGTGCAAGGTACAGTGAACTCCTTCAAAAGCAGGTCATTCCTGCTTTACAGGAAAGACAATGTTTTCAAACCACTATCTTTATGCAAGGAAAAGCAACTCCTCACATTGGGCACCAAGTCAAAGCACTGCCTAGTGCTAACTTTGGAGATAATCGTGTAATATCCAGACATTTTCCGGATGCACGGCCTTCTCGTTCATCCGACTTAAATGCCTGTGATTTCTGGTTGTGGGAATTTCAAAAAGAATGTTTTTATACAGTAGGAATAAGGACTTTACCTGATTTGAAAGCTAGCATTATACGCCATGTGGCTGAAATGCATTGTGAGTTGCTTCGCACTACCATTGAAAACGCTACAATGCGCTTTCAACACGTTATTGATGTCAATGGAGCAGATATTGAGCATATTCTGTAACTGAATAAATTTTAACGATTTTAACATATTTTTTGTTCTTCTTTGGGCACCACATTTCCTCCTAGTGATAAAAAAACTTGAACTATTATTTTATAGCAAAACCCTTTTCTCCATATTCCAAATAGCATATATTCCAAGTTTCATAAAAATCCGATAAGCAGAAAGGGTTCTACAGGAGTCCGAACAGTGCAACTTTAATTATAACTACCCAGTACATGTATGTATAGAATGTGTTGCTCCCATTTCCAGTCCCTTCATCCAACAACTGTTCTTCGTCTTCATCTGCATTTTAGAATTGTATTTTTTCTTAATCTTACTTTTTCCATATCTTCTCTTTGCTTTTTCTTCAGCTTTTCGCCATCAATGATCATATATGACTTGAAATGTTCAAATTTCAAGTTCTGTTCCTCTCCATTAATGTGTTTATCGTTAAATTTTGATATTTTTTCGTATGCTATTTTATTTTCTGTCTCATCCAAATTAGAAATATTATCAAAAAATCTAAACATTGCAAAACGCTCCTCATATTTTTTTTACGCATTTGTATATTGAAAATTAGAGAATCGATTATTGGTAAAAAGATTTCTATTTTAAATTTCTGGCTGTGGCTGTCGTCAAACGTTGTGTTGGTGTCTCTATTTCCTTCAAGGAATGTTACCCTAACATTACGGTAATTTACATGCTTGTGAACACATTGATACTATTTTATAAAGGATACTTCCTCAGCTTCTGACTGATAATAGTCAAAAGATTCTCTTTTGGTTTATATATATATTGTAACGCTCAGGCGACACCAGCGCCACTCTCTGTACCCCGGATGTAAGCGGGAGAAGGAGCGCACTTACTTTCGTCCCTAGCAGCACGCGCCTAATCAGGTTTAACAACCTGTATATTGGTCATTAAATCTCCTTAAACATAATCGTCTCTTTTATTCAACATACCCCTAGACACCACCACCTCTGTTACACACACACACACATATGTGTGTGTAGGAATTTCCAGCTAATTATTAAAGAATTTATTGTATTTTCCAATGTACTGTAAAATCAGTTTCTCAGTTACTCGATAGATGGTAACACGAATCAGTGTCATGTTATAGCTCATACAGCGCCACCTATTCCTGAACAAAACAGAGCGACATTTCGTTCTCGCTCTTTCCCCCTCCACTTTCCACTTCTCTTCTCCCTCGCATATCCCGAGTCGAAAGTAAACTTCGAACGGCAGCACGCGTTCCTACGCCCTTCGCAAGTATGGGATAAATGAGGCAGTTATCTATTTTTCTCTAATGAGCTGGTCAATTTGAATATAGTATTTTTTGTACATATTTTACCTTCATCTCTCTCTCCTAATAAACTAAGTAAAACTACTACAATCATTGTCATTGAATTTCTATGAAATCATCATAGAATCCGGTAATGGAATTACCCCCCCCCCTCTAGACAAACTAGTCCTTTGCGTAAGAACAAGTAAGTGTTGATTCGGGATGTACACTCTCTCTCTCATTCAAAAGGATACTTAAAAAAGTAGTTTCTAATTCATTCATCTTAGTTTTAATTTTTTAGCAGAAAGTCGAGTATCCGCTGCCTGTAATTCATCATTAATTCAGCAATCCAGACTCAAGACAATTTCTAATTTAATATATAATGAGCCGGAGCTTAAAGCTTTAATTGCATTTGCGTATGCCGACCAACCCCTTTTTTCACAGGTTTTTTAGTACATTTTTATTTCTATCACAGCTCAAATTTAAAGTTAGTATGTTCCAACGATGGGTTGACGATGAGAAAAAATTATAAAAATTTTGGACAAAATCAAATTAAATTGTTACATTTTAGTTACATTCTACTGCTTGAACGCCAGTTTAATTCAAAGAATGTCCTGCATGTGGTACGTATATAGCGTATTTTTTTTTTTTTTTTTTTTGAAGTCAGACTTGCAATCTTTAACATTTCCCAGACATGTTCGAGGCATTGTCGTATGACTGACCTCTACAATCACTCCTCTACTAATCAATTTTTAATACGATAAAGTAACATTATTGCAGTGCAGTGCATTGTTCGGCTCAAAATTTTTTTTTTCACATAGAATGGGGAGTGAGTATTCCACCCGAGTGGGTGATTTTTATAACCATCCCAACATAGGTAAAAGAAACAAAGGAAAGTTTTATTAATATGCATCCTTATACAATCCAATGGGTTTTTATAAGTTTTAAAGAGGTTGCATTCATATCTTGGCATTTAATGCAAACTCTTTGCCATTTTCCGCTCCTTGTAGCTCTTAAAACAAAATTTACCGTTCGTTTTCACATGTTTCTCCGTGTTCGTCTGGTGGCTTTTAAAGCAAACTCTTTGCCGTTTTCCAGGTCTTGTGGCTCTTAAAGTAAACTTTTCACATGTTTCGCTGCGTTCGTTTTGTGGCACTTAATGCAAACTTTTTACATTTACCAACCACATTGTGTACATTTACCAACATTCGCATAAAACGGTCGTTGGATGGTGAATGCAAGGGGTGGTGGTGGGGCATTCACATACAAAATGTATAAGTTTCATGAAATCAATTACCAGAGTATGGTCTCAAAAAAGGTGTGTTTAAAACAAATAAAATGGTAGAAACAAAAACTGGTATTTGAAACAAATGTTAGTCAAAACCAAAAAAATTGTATTTGAAACAAAAAAAAATGCTGTGTTTGAAACAAATATGCGTTCAATTAAACAAAAAAAGGTCGCACAAAATGGTCGCACAAATACTGGTGTATTTCATACAAAAACTGATCTGTTTCAAATAAAAACTGGTCACTCAAATAAAATCTGGTCACATAAACAAAAACTGGTGTGTTTCAAATAAAAACTTGAAATATTATGGTTTTAGGATACAATTTACCAGAGTATGGTCCCAAACAGGGTGTGTTTAAACAAAACAATTCAAATGGTTTTATGAAAAAAAATTAATAGATTATGGATCCAAAAACCCATGTATTTGAACAAAAACAATATAGATTTTTAATTATGAAGGTATCAGAGTATAAGCCATACATGGTGTTGAATAATTAACACAATCTTGGAATTGTGTATCCAACTGAAAATGAAACACAAGTTTGGGGTGAAAAAATTTTTGAGCTCACTCCAAAAAAATTTTCCAGCTTAGAAAAATTTTTCTAACCCAATTTAAGAAGAAGAAAAAAATTACTGGCTGATAAAAATTTTCTGAGCTGGAAAATTTTTTTGGAGTAAGCCTACGAGTTTAAAAGAGCCAGACCTTACCTTTCCACTTTACACACGCTTTGTTTTTTTAGAGATATTATGTGGTTCCAACTTCTTTTGCCTCTTCAAAAGTTCACTCTGGCCACTCTTGTTGGAAGAGACGGTAAAATTTACTTTCGACTCGTGGACATTGCGGTTCTCTTGAAAAAGAAGGGCGTGTATTCCTTTGCCAAACGCTTTCAAAGCATGGCCGTACAAGGGTAAGATGTGTTGCCTTTCCACAAGGACTACCCCATCGTCATCAAAAAGACTCGCCTGGTCCCTCCGAATGAGGTGTACAACATTGTAGCGGCCGAAAATGTCTCGTCTGATTCCAATTTTACCAAGGCCTTAAACACTGGGTATGCTTTTGTACCACCAGTGAAGAAGTTGTTTGTGGAGAGTTTTAAAATTCTCCCGTCTTGAGCGTGTTGGCGTGCCATGAGGGTGCGCCGGTCCCTAATGGCGTTATGGTTCGAAAATGGATCCAGGAGTTTGTGGACAAGGTGCAACAGCAACGGTGGTTGGAGGCCCAAAACTCGGACATGGTGTACGTCCCTCCAGAGGACGCACTTGCCGAGAGGAGACCCGAGATTATTACCTTGCCATTTCCTGAAACCGTTCCTGAAAAGATACCTGCTCCTCTGGAAACCCTTCCCACGCTTCCTGCTCCTCTGGAAACCCTTCCCACGCTTCCTGCTCCTGTGGAAACCGTTCCTGAACCCTCTCCTCCCGATCCCATCTTTCTGAAACCTGTGGAGACGACTCCGTTCTTCCCCTGTCATCGAAAGAGACCCTTGGAGTCACCTCCCTGTGGCATCCCAAACAAGGTCGTGAAATCAGAGCCATCCGAGGAGGACGTACGTTTATTATTGAAAACAGAGACCATCGAGACCACTCAGATGAAACGTAAAGTGGGAGACTTTGTCATGCTGTAACACAACCATCCTTCCAAAATTTGGTGGGTTCCATCGGACCAAACCCAATTGATTCGAGTCGTTTCCTTTGTATCCAACCTTTAAAGATGTCATTAAAAAATGTGTACCCTATTCTTTGTAACCAGCCTTTCAACGTTTCTATAAAAAAATGTGAATGTTATAGGTGTCTGTTTCTTTTTGTTGAATCACACACAATCATATTTGAAACATCCCAAACACATGGGAAAATAATCCATCAACGTTGGTCAGATGCCATGGACCTCGCGTCTGTTTCCTATGAATACATGCTTTCATGCTTGGAAATCCTTATCAGAGACATGGACCAATCAGACGCCACTTCCCATCTCTCCTCCCTATAAAAGCAGGCTCCGCAGCGAGCCGTGTTATTCTATTGCACTTTTGACAAAATGAAAGATGAAGAGATTTTTGGCTATGTCGTGTTCAATTATCGACGTCACAATATCACCGAGTTTATGGACTTTTATGTGCAGTTTCGGCAACACTTAAACAGCTTGGAGCCATCTGAAATTATCCCCATCATTTCTTACCGCGAGAGCATCTTGGCACAGGTGGGACAGTTGTTGCCGAATCACGACGAGTTGGACGCATCCAATTTCCAACGACTCATCTACGTGGAACCGGGGGAGTTTGAAGACGATGCCATGCAACCAGCGGCAGAAAGGGGGCATGGAGCCTTTTTACATGCCATTTGGACTTAGTATGGGAAACCGAAACTCTTCCTGCTGGCCAGTGCGGCGTGGGAAACCAGACGATGTCCCCTTGGATCAAATTGTCTCAGACGGTACTGGATTCCATTTACGGGGACCAGTGGCCCAATACTATTTTTGAAACGCCGGGCAATTGTGCCATCGGTTTGCAGACGATGCAATGGGCCGAGAAAACTGTATGCGGACTCGTATTCCATCTCCAATGTCTGCTGAGACACATGAACATAAGCAATACTTGCCCGATCTGTAGACACCCCCATCCTTTGCAGTATGATGATGAGGAGGAATGAACGGGGCGAGATGGGGCTGCCAGAAAAAGTGGGAAAAGGAGTTGGATGACTGGAAAATAGCATAGCTCGGGACCAGTCATTCAAGCCCATTCACCCATTTTTTTTATTACTTCTGTTGCCAACGTTGGGCCAGAAGCCTTTCACAGATGGGAAACAAAGACCTTTCAGTGGTCGTGCTTGGGATCCCTCATCAGTCCCAACTGAAGCCATTTCCGCCCTTATCAATCCCATTAGACGCCATTTCCGCCTTTATCAGTCCCATTAGACGCCATTCCACCTTCCCTCTATTTATAAAAGCAGGCTCCGCCATGAGCCGAGTCATTCTATGCCTTTGCGCTCACCATGAGCTACATGAAGGATGAGCACACGCTTGCCAAAGTGGCCTTTATCTACCGCAAGAAAGATGCCGACACCTTTTTCAAATTTTTTCAAGACTTTCGCCATCGTCTGCTGGCCTTGCAGCCTTTCGAGGTCCTCTCGCTCAATCTGTCTTACTAGGACCTGCTCACCCAACACCTGAAACAGCTGCATCCCACTCACGATCCTTTGCACGAGCCCAATTTCGGAGATTATGTGAGGGTGGAGATTGAAACCAGTCAGTTTGATGAGGAGTATGCGGAATAGTTGACCGAGAAGGGGTACGGGTCCTACCCGTATTTCATTTGGAAAGAGTGCGGCATCACCAACTGTACTACCTGCTCCTGGATGCTTGGAATGAACACCGTCCCCAGTCCTTAGATCGGTGGATGGCTCAAACGCTGATGGATTCTGTGTACGCATACGACTGGCCTCCTTCCGCCTTTCAAGCGGCCGACCAGTGTCCGATCTGACTGCAAACGATGGTGTGGACGAAAACCACCGTATGTGGACATGTTTTCCATATGTATTGTTTGATGAAACATGTGTTGAGGCATAACAACACCTGTCCGTTGTGCAGGTGCCCCAGACCCGTGGCAGATGATGACGACGATTGAAAGAGGACCCCGCCCAGAAAAAGGGGAGAATGTTGGGATGGCTGAAAAGGAGCATAGCTCGGGACTAGTCATTCGGTACATTCTCCCCTTTTTCTGGTTTCTTTTACTTGCCAACGTTGCGCTACATATTCTGCAAGGTCCAGTGAGATGGGTTCCTCCAACCTATTTTATTCCACCTTCTCCCTTCTTCTCCTTCTTAATAAAAATTTCTCATGACAACATTGAAAATTTTTTTTAAGGTTACGACTGCAGGAGGACCAGAACACAAAGTGTTCTCCTAATATTTCTACTCAATGATCCGGTAAAATCTTACCGACTTTCAAAAGTGTAATAGATTGACCCAAAAAGTTGTGAAAACTACAGGTTTCGAGCCAACTTTGGACAGAAACGGGTCGGAGAAGGAGTAAAATGAAAACAAGACATATGGCAAAGTAAGGATGGGAAAAACAATGGGGCTCGTTTCATTTCCCACCCACTGGAGGGAATCTATGGAAGGAACTGTAAAACCATGCTATAACACATCGATCAATAACTCCCGAGACTAACCCAGAGATGGCGCTCGTAGTAAACCAGTAAACATGTCTTTCTAGAGTACTAACCTTTGCTTGCGTGTCAAAATTTTAAGTCGATCGGACCAGGAAAAAGGTTTTTTGAAGTGAAGTGAAAAAGGTTTTTTCCAAGTGGGTGCCGCGATTGCTTTCGATGGAACAAAAACAGCAACGAGTCGATGATTCAGAAAACTGTTTATCGCTATTTACTCGCAACAAAAAAGATTTCTTGCGAAAAAAAAGAAAAAAAAATTTTTTTGGGGGAAAAAAAAACAAAAAAAGATTTGGAAAAGCGTTGGAACGATTGTATCACCCTAAAAGGTGATTAACAAAAGGTGTTATGTTGATGAATAAAAAAAATTTTTGCAAAAAAAATGTTGTTTTCAATGTTAGACTCGGGAGTTATTGATCGACGTGTTACGCTCATGTCATGGGTAAAAAAACACTTGGCACTCCCCGTGAAAGTGGGGAGGCGTCACAATGGGAAGGGAACGCACCGATGGTAAAGCTCTGAAAGCCCTGCAACTCGAGAAACACGGGACGGGAGAGGGTCCCATAGGATTCTTGCGACGTGAAAGAGGGACTATAGGCCACGTGGGAGATCAAAATAATGACAAACAGGGTGAAACGAGGATGGGAAGAAGAAAACAATTTCTCAGCAGGCCACATAGGCCCATGATCAGAGAAACACAGGCAATGAAAAAAATGAAATACCTCCCAAAGGAAGAACGGCACACAGGAGGGAGGAAAGCTGGGGGACCACCGGAAGGAAATGAAACAGAATTTTTTTTTAAATTTATTTTTAACTTTTTAGTTTTTCTGGATTGGCTTTAAAAGGAACCTGCCGGGGTGGTAGGCTTAATTGAATTTTCATCTTTCTACTACTAAGATGAATATTATTTTGCCATCAACATGTCGGCCAAGACATTGTACAACCATTTGAAATCGTCAGCAGACATTCCCATTCGGGGTCCAATTTGCAGCGAGCGGATGACCATTAATCACTTTTATCAGAGTCATGCCTTTTAAAATCATCGTTTGCAATCCCGCAAGCTATGCATTTTCTGAAAGGGATTAAAAAGTTGGGCTCACAGAGAAAAAAAAATCGCCACGACAATCTGAAGCATGTGGTGGAATGTTTGAAACGGCTTGTAATTGTTGCGAGAGACGAATCGCCTGGGATAGATGACGAAACAGAAGAAGAAGAGGAGGAGGAAGAAGAAGTGGCATCCGCAGAAGCCTGCGAATGTAAGAAGTTTGAATCCACGCCTCATCAAATGTTTGGTCGCCGCAAAGAAAGATTGAATGAATATGTCGGTTTTTACGATTCCCGACTGTTTGAAAATCCCGACTGGTGGCGATGGGACGACTCAGTGGAATTTACCAAAGCGAGTGGTTTGGGTAAATACGTGTACGGCATCCTGCAACGCTTCACCCGGAGAGACTTGGTTTGGTTTCACATCAGGGTGAAACATGACGCATTTCAAACATTCTGTAAGGAAATGGAAAAGATTCGGTACCAATTTGTCTCCTGTTGCCCTTTTGGTGTCTGTGCGATGGCATGGTGAGGGGCACGTGTCGAACACAGCATCGCCACATAATTGTGGCATGTAAGCTGGAGAGCTCGTTTAAAGACATTTGGAAATACAAAATCCGTTACGAGTTTCCAAATAGCAGTCGTGCCAAGAAATGCGTCAAGATTCAGGACCCTTTTCATCTGGCACGTGCGATCGTGTACGTGAGTCAACGGAAAGCTGCTTGCGACTGTAGGATTCCCAACGATTTGACGGATTCGGGACAACTGTCCCATTTTCACATGAATCGTCCGTTGCACGAGCACAGCTTTGCATTTCTGTGTACGCTGTTTCCAGTGGGGATCTAAAAGTTGCTTCTGGAGCAGAATGGGAGTAAGAATGTAGTCTATTGGGGAAATGAATCGGTACACGTACGTGACCAGTGGTATAACAAACAATGGGGTGTACCGATCCGTATGACGGGGTGGAAGTTTATGAATTGCGCGATTCCTCTGGATCGACGATACAAACCGACCGAAAAACACACTTCTCTGTATTTGACATTGCACAGAGGTAAGAAACTGTATTTGAAAAGGGGAAACACAGAGTAGGAGGCACGCTTCAATGCATCCGTGACGAAACCTATGTTTTGTCCCGAAAACAACATGTCGTGAATGAAATTAAAGAAATGAGAAACATTGTGAAAATGGAACAGAAGGCTCAATGGAAGTCACGAGATGACGTCCGAAAGAGACGTGGTTAAAATGGAAAGAGACACTTTGAAAACGGATCGTGATGTGATCAAAACGGAACGTAATGGTTTGTTGGCCGAAATTGCCAGATTGAAAAGAATTTTGATGACTATTGTCACAGGTATTTTGATGTAATCAATCTGTAATTAGCGTGATTGCCCAATCACGAGTCACCAATGGGGAGAACAGCCGTGGTTGTTTCGTTTTACAAATGTACCAAAAATAGTTTTTAAGAAACACAGGGTTTAAGCCAACTTCAGAAAGAAACGGGTCGAAGGATGCTTAAAAACAAAGTTTGAACATTTCCCAAATAACATTCGTTTCATGCTTGGTGTCCATAAAAAAGACCTATCAAACGCTACTTCCGCCTTGTGATACCCTATAAAAGCAGGCTCTGAGGGGATATTTGTATCATTCTCTTCTCTTCATGCGAGACGAAATCCACTTTGCCTTGCTCTTGGTGCGTTACCCAGATCCCGATATTGAAGAGTTTAAAACGTTTCTGAACCAGTTTCGTGATCATCTCAACAGCTTACAACACCACACCAATGATTAGATGGATTCGTTTTGGACGTTGCATTACGACCTGAAGGCCTTATGTAACCTGCTCTCACCCGATGGGAGGGCGAAACGATTAGACACGTATCCCTTGTATTGATTTTACGAACCCGAGGTCGCAAAAGATCCCATGGTGAAAATGTTGGCCAAAGGAGGTCATGGGAACTGAACCGAGCTCAGCAAGCCTGACTTGTATCGAAAAGCCGCCGTGGTCTAGCATCGGTGTGGACCGCCGGATTTGACTCAATGGCAGAAGTTGGGACGAACGGTGATGGACTATTTGTATAGCGCTCCCTGGCCAGACGCCGTGTTTGGAGAGCCCGAGACATGTCCCATTTGTTTACTCGTCATGCATCTACTCGCGAAAACCCACTGTGGGCATACATTTCACGAAAAATGTTTGAAATGGGCCCGGATCACAAATCCGACGGGCCCCTTGTGCAGACAACCTTCCATCGTGTAAACAAAAGGGACTCCAAAAATATGGAAAGAATGTGTGTGACAAAAGTCACGAACACATTTTTTCCATATTTTTGGAGTTCCTCTTCATGCAAACTTTGGCAGAAAGCATAAGAAATATCACATGTAATAAATGTTTCAAATTCTGCATGACCAAAATTGGGTCGGTGGGAAGAAGAAAATGGAGAGGTAAATGGAATAAATGTTTCAAATGACCAAGATTGAGTCGGTGAGAAGAAAAAATAATGGAAATACAAAAGGAATAAGTGTTTTAAATTCATCGTGACCAAAATTGGGTCAATGGCAAAAAAAAAAAAAAAAAAAAGATTTGAAACAACAGTGTTCGAGAGAAAAAAAATTTTAAGCTCAACACAAACCAGAAAAACTTTTCTTATGCAACAAAATTTTTTTTTTGCTGGGTGAGAAGAACTTTTTGAGAGCTGGGTTTAAATACAGCCACTCTATTGAAGCTCCTTATTCTTTGCTGCTCGTTAGTAAATGAGAACCATCATTGACTTTTTGAATTTTGACGATTTGTTTGAAGAGGTGGATTTACCAGTACCCCTTTCACCTTTGCCACCGACTCCTGTGTGTTCTCCACGGCCCATGTCACTTGAAGAATCTGTTGTCGAGTTACCTGAGCTATATTTTGAAAAATCTGTTGCCGAATCTCCTGAGCTATCCTTTGCCGAATCTGTTGCCAAATCTCTTGAGCCCTGTTCAACCGAACCCAGAGAAGCTTCTCCACGACCTGTGCCCTCCATGGCCAAACCCCCGGTCGTTCAACTGGAAACGGATCCTCCACGACGCAAGCGATCCCATTCCAAATAGAAGAAGAAGCCTTCCAAACGGAGCCGTACCGATTGAGGGAAAAGCTCCCTCAGACATACTTCTCCCGATCTCAGATCTCAAGAGGCCAGGCCAAGGGATTTCAGAATCCACCCTCGTCATATACCCGCTTTTGGGAGACGTTTCCTTCCCTCGTCTTGGGAAGACCTCCTTCCCCAAGTTTTTTCCACCACCACGGAATGGCAGTCTTTAGTAGCCGCGACGATGGCTTCACGCTCCCGAGCATCGTCGTGTTCTATACTTTAGACCAGTGGTGTGCCAAGACCTTGTCGAAATGTCTAACCCATATCAATATTGGTACGGTTTGTGTCACCGATGCTCGATCCAAGGTGCCATTTCGGGCTTTTCAAAAAAGCTTACCAACCCTATCCCCTTGGAAGCACCTCACCATTGTGGCCCTGAATCATGGGGAAAAGGCTATTGTCCCGTTTCCGTATTGCAATCGCAACGAGTGTCACCTTTGTCTGGCGACTCAAGCCATGAGCACGCTCCTTCACTTCCCCATCAACTCCATATATCACCCTTGAGAAAAGTTGGTGACGGAAGCCCCGTCCACATCCTGTCTGGGACAGAATAAAAGGACGAGAGGTTCGGGGCCTGCTCATTAGTCTCTCTTCAGCTCTCTGACACAATAGATGCCCTCCCACCTTCTCCTTCGTCGACTATGCTGCCCGTCTACCTTTTCGACAAGGCAGAATTTTTTGCAGATTTTTTGGAACATGTGGTTCTGCAAGGGATGGTGAAAGCGTTTATCACCTATCAGGAGCCCAAAAACAATCGCATCTTTGTCTCGTTTTCTCCCCCTTCCTGGTTTCAAAAGAAATCATTTATGGATAATTTCAAGCGCACGATAAATGAGGCCCGAGTGGAAAATTGGTTTGATCCCGAGGCGGTCCAGTGGGACAAAATTTCACAAGCACTCCTGACAAATTCCACACAAGCATCCTGAAAAATGCGGACAAGAGTAATGGGATTTATTTACAACAATATGTTTATTGTCAAGTGCTTTTTTACCTTTGGACTGAGAAAAGTGGAGCCGGGCATGATCCACCTGATTCAGACGACCAGTGTTCCCGTGCTCATCTACGAGTTGCCCCGGTCCAGTCGTAGGAGTTAGGTAGAGCCCAACTTGTATCGGAGGAGCTTTGAACCCTACGATCAGATGTTATACAATAGGACCATATTGGAACCCCACACCAGTTATCCAATTCCTTCCGAGACGCATTACATTCTCATGACCATCCAAAAGACGATCTTTGTTTCGGATGTGGTGCCCCAAACCGTCTTACCGACCCTGCTTCAAAATGGCTTTCGCTTGGGGGATTTTAGAAAGGTGAAGCAATATCACCAAAATGTCTACAAGCTTCCACCACTGACACCGGCGCATCTACCTTCCGAGTAAAGACCTGCTCTCGGCAAAAGACCATTGGCAAAGAACTCCTTCGAAGTGCCCAGCCGATACAAAAAGTGTGGATCACCCCGGCCACGAGATGGATCCAGAAACCTCCAACACCTGAACCTGCCACGGCAGTGTTTGTCCCTCAACCGGTGCATCCCTCTTCTCCAATACCTGTGGTGGTAGCTCTTCCAACACCTGTGGCAGTCTCTCAACCTGAACCTGAAATGCTATTTCCTCCAGCATCTGTGGTGGTATATGCTCCAGCACCCGTGGCAATTTTTCCTACAGCACCTGTGGCTATCTCTCCTCCGGCACCTGTGGTGGTAGCTCCTCCAGCTCTATCTGAGCCTACCCTGACGCTGGACCAGACATACGATGAGTTAATAGATGCGGTGTTTGTACCTGGTGATTTTTCGCAACTCCTCTTTGACGAATACTCGGTTCCAGAAATGATTCCTATGCCTCCCGTCAATATTAACGAGCCCCAGGTGCTTTACGCTGTACCACCTATATTTCAGGAGGAAGAACTATTATTCTTTCTCAATGGGGTCGAAAGTAGCTTGGCATAGGAAGCAGACATACCATTAGACTTGACGCTGCCGAAAAAAGATTGTAATGACATTAAAAGTTGTAAATCTGATCAAGTTCGGTTCAAACACATTTTACCTGTAGATTTAAGTTGTAAAAAGATCTGCGTGTAAAATATTTGTAAATACTTGTAATTTTTATTTTTGTAAATAAAAATCATTATTACCTTAAACTTGTGTAATTTTTTTGTCCAAAAAAACACCAATCTTGAGAATAGGCTTTTTCAAATCTTGCTGCTCCCAAACATTCACGACGAATATTTCTGAAAGCATACTCCTTCCATTTTTTAGGTGTCATTTCTTTTTTGACAAAACAGGTCTTGAGATGATGGCTTCTCTCCAAAAATTGTTGGAACAATGTCGGCATCGGAACACCATTGTCTTTCGAAATGTGGATTGATGGCCGGATCGCGTCACGTATTACGAGTCCGACTATCCTTACCTCGTATTGTTTGAATCCAACTTTGGCATTCACATTCCCCGCCTCTTTGGAAAAGCAATGGTCGTCTTTACGAGTCATTTGGATTTGACGTGGGATCCGGGTGTGGAATTGCGCACGTTTTAACACAGTCGCCCCCGTCCCGCTACGTCAAGGACGCATTTCAATCCAAACATCCGAATGCCTATTCCGTAGTTGTGACGTCCTTTACGACGTTGGCAGAGGCCTATGTTCGCTGGTTGACGTGGTTGAATGTGTGGGAAATGCATCGGGAGGACTCTATCCCATGCGTATCGTGTGTCCCCAAGGATGGAAACGGACCTTGGAGACGCACGTGGAACGCTCCCATCGGCAGGCGTTGGCCAATAAGCTGCCAGATCAGTCGTTTGACGTCATCTTTCCGCTCCTCAAGAGTATATAAAGCGAGACACTAGCAGCAAAATACATTCTGATTTCTCAGAGCTCCTTACAATGCCTCGTGCAGCCAGCCTTTTTCGCTCATGCAAACATTTTTTAGCACCGGAGAAAGACTATTCCAATTGAACTCTCTGTTGCCATGATCCCTGAGGATGGTAGGGACCCTCAGGTGTGTGTGATCACGGTAGATCATGGTGATCTGCCCGTGACCTCCAAAGATTTTAGAACCAACCGATGGATCGACGACCGCTTCCGACTACCCATGCAGATATTCTGAAGATTTGCCCTAGAGCATCTCGCCTTTTGCTTTTGGAGAAAATTTCATGATTTGGCAAAAGGTGAACATGGCCTCGTCGTCGTGAAAGGGGACGAGAAAAAGAAAATATTTGAAAGTTTGGTACTATCAACAATTTCCCTGGACACCTTGTCCAAATTTAGGTAGTTTGTCGACCCCACCTTGCCCGAACACCTGCACAACGACGTGCATGAAGATGGTAATATTTCAGAATGCACCATGGTGAAAAGTTACCGATTCTCAAAGTATCTGAACAAGATACAAACAATTATGCATGAACTGGAAGTGAAAAATATGAACTAATGAACTTTTAAAAAGACGTTATTACCGAATAAAGAGGAATCGAGTCGACTGTTTTTTTTTGTCGACTATGTCCCCTTTTTTTTCAAAACATACAATACGCCGATTTGAATGTATCTCCTTAAAAACTTGTGATTCACGAGTGTGTTTACTGCAGAAAAGGCTTTGCTGATGAATTTTCATAAGGTTGGACTCTTACGTTATGATGACAGATATATCAACCTTGGAACCCCCCCCTCCCAAACGACAGAATATTGTGTTTCCTCAACCCTGAAAAC
The DNA here is from genome assembly GCA_019974015.1 of Nephila pilipes. Lineage (NCBI taxonomy): Eukaryota > Metazoa > Arthropoda > Arachnida > Araneae > Nephilidae > Nephila > Nephila pilipes. Next base: position 77,857 of record BMAW01075374.1, read on the forward strand.
CCACCACTAGCGACAGGATGCACTCTCAATTCATGCATCCGCTCCTGTTGGGTATTAAATGCGAGTCGCTCGCAGTAGTCAATTATTCTGATTTTGACTAAGAGCTCCTTACAATGCCTCGTCCATCCTTTTTCGCTGACGCCAACGTATTCCAGCACCATGGAGAGCCTATGTCCGTAGAGATATCCTTGGCCACGATCCCTGACGATGGATCCGAGCCACAAGTGCGGGTCATTACGGTTGACCATTCCACTTTTCCGAGTTTCTCCAAAGATTGGTGGACCAATCAATGGATTGCTAAACGGATCCACCTGCCGTTGAATGTCCCTGGCAATGTTCTACCATCAGTTTAGTGTGCTGCATCACTACAGAGATCTGAAAAAAGAAGAAGGAGGAGGAGGAGGGGTCGTGTTTGTCAAGGTAGAGAATCAACAGAAAATGTTGGCCTCGTACGGATTACCTGTGATCAACATCAATTACCTACCCAAATACAATGACATTTGGGATTGTAATGTCCTGCACAATGTGCACAAGGAGGTGCTCGTGGGAAGAGACATTTCGGAATGCAGCATGGTGAAGGCATTCAAGTTTGCCCGATATTACATTTCCTTTACAAATATACTGATACGGACTCTGATTGGGACTCTGATAAGGACAATTGAACTTTTTTAAAAATGACATTATTACCGATAATAGGGGGGGGGGCGAGTCGACTATTTTTTTTGTCGTCCCGTCCCCCTTTTTTCAAAACACACAATTCGCCAAGATTGGAACAAATCTCCATAAAAACTTGTGATTTTTGCATGTTTTGGCGTACAGAAAAGTCTTTACTGATGCTTATTCCAAAGGGTGGACTCTTACGACAGAGTATTGTGTGATTTCAGCCATGAAAGCCTTCACCAGCGACCGGATGTTATGTTTCCTCAACCATGAAAACTCACCACCCGCTACAGGATGAACCCTCACGTCACATATTTGCTCCTACAAGGTATAAAAGGCGAGTCGCTTGCAGCAGCTTCTCAATCTGATTTTGACTCAGAGCTCTTTTTCGACATGTCCCGCATTGCCTTCTTTGCAAATGCCAACATGTTCCAGTAGTCTCGGTGACCCGTGCTGATTGAAGTTGCCTTGACCCGAATCCCTGAGGATGGTTCCGATCCCAAAGCGAACGTTTTGACTGTGGGCCACTCCAGCCTGTCGATGAGTTCCAAGGACCTGTACACCCACCGGTATATGCATCAGCACCTTCACCTGCCGCTGGACATTGCGAGAAGTGTGCCCCTTGAGTGGGTATCGTTTAGCGTTCGGGGATTGTTCGATCACCTGGACCAAGGAGAAGAAGGGTTTCTGCTGCTCAAGGGCACCGAACAAAAGCACATCTTTGCCTCGTTTGGAATACCGGTCATGTCGGTGGATCCCCTGCCAGGTACAGAGACTTGTGAGGTACCGACGTATCCAGCTATCTTCACGACGACGAGCATGTAGAGGGAAACACCTACAAGTGCTGCTTGATGAAAGCCTTTCGATTCGCCCGGTACGTGCAGCAATTTGAGGGACTAAACAAGGAATTACAACACAACTTGCTTCAAATGGAGTATTACAAAACTTGGACTGATAAATGGATTCAAAAAATGGAGTGATAAAAAAAATTGCTACCGAAAAAAGGGGGACCGAGTCGACTTAATTTGTCAACTTAAGGTGTCGACTCGGTCCCCCCCCTTTTTTGGTAAAAATAGTGTGCCAAGATTGGAATGTAACCTTTTCAAAACTTGTAAAAACCCATTGGATTGTACAAGGTTGTGTATCAATAAAGCTTTTTTTTTTTGTTTCTTTTACCTGTATCGTGATGATTATTCAAACCACCCAATCGGATGGAATACTCATTCTCCATTCTATGTGAAAAATAAAAAAAATTGAGCCGAAGACTGAACTGCACTGCAATAATACTTTGATTAAAAGTATTCATATAAAATCGCGTAAAGGTGAGCTCAAAATTATGGTATTTTGAGTAATTGAACCCTTTTGAATGAAAAATGCGTTGGGATACGTATTGGAATACCTCTATTAGAATTGGTTGGGATACCCCTGGTTTCATTTCAGGTCGTTTTCAGTTTCCTGTCATTTTTTGAAAGAGTCACGGTGCTCAACTTTTTTTCTACCAACTGTATTAAATTTAACTTGAAAGGTTATATTTTATTTATCTGAGCGTAATACACTGGTTATTCGAATGCTGTCTTGAATTATCTTAAAAACCCCGATTTCTAAAGGTCATCCAGAATAATATTAAACTATATTAAAAATTATTTTTGCTTTTTAATTAAGATTCGACATTTTAATTATTACATATACTTTATTCTAAAAGCTAATATTCTTTATTTTAAAAGCATGAAACATCTTTGATGAAATATTTGCTATAGGAACGCATTGGCGCGAATTTGTGAGAATGAGAAACAGAAATTGTGTTTCATCTGCCATGGATAAATGTCCGGCATTATCTCTCTATTAAAAGTGTATTGGCTTATGTGTTTAAGGAATCTAGAATTTTTATGCTGTAGCTTTTACTTAAGTATTTACCAACACTATTTTGTTGTTTAAAATAAAATTTCTCTCTCGTTATTCGTAGTGTCAATACGATTGACTGACTTGTATCAACAGGTAATTATCAATCATTGAAATATTGCAGTTTTCTTTTCGTACATTCTATGGGAACGATCTATACTTATCTTGTAATTGTTGTTGTTGTAAGTTTTAAAATTTTCTTCTGATTTTTGAAGCAACTAGTAGTTTTTAAGCTATGTGCAACGCTTTTTATGTTTACTGTCTTTTATACACTATCCTTTATCGTTACATTATCAATAGAAATTCTATGTTATCTAAATAATGTAAAATAGCGTTGTTATTGAAAATGTACAATTAGTACATGTATATCCTCCAGCATCTCCATTGGGATTTTTTTGGCATGGCTTAAGGATAAATAGATTTTTATTTTGCGAGATTTTTTTTTGTAAATTTGATATCAAAATATATATCTTGTATAAGTTACATTTATTTTGAAAATGTTATTCATTATCAAAAAGAAGTATTTTATATTGAAGCTTAAATTTTATAGCTAACATAGTGCTATTAGGTAACTGCTTATTTATATATATATATATATAGTTGGATGGAATCTATTTTAGGGAGGCTTGTCTGTATTCTCATTATGAATGATAATCTTATTGATATTTCTGGGAAAATTTATATAAAAATGGTGCGTTTTGGTACATTTTCAAATGTCAAACTAAACAGTCCCTTTAAAAGAGCATTTTACCCAAATTAAATATGACACTGAATATCCAGATGTTTAATAAATTCATTTCTGGATAGATGCACTTAGCCAACAACTTGCAAATAGGAAGATTTATATTCACTCTAAAATAAAAAATGTAATTATTCTCAATTTGTTTTGAAATTTTTGTCGTTCAACTTTTCAAATTTGTGCCAAACTATCATGGAGAGCAAAAGGTAATATTTTCAGTTTCTTGATTTAATCCTCCGAAAACTTGGAAAATTTAATCGAAAGTATGAATGATAGAAGGACTAGAACAAATCCTTTCTTCCATACATCTTACTTTTCTTATAATTCCATGTATTTCTACAATTTTGTTTCTGAATTTGAGATGGCAGAAAATTCGCTCATACTTGATATTATTCCAAATAACAATTGTAATGCAATTAAAGTTATTTGTTAAACATGATAAATGTAAACTCCCAACTGTATACAGTAAATGAATTGTGTGTCAGTAATTAAAAAAATGCTAGAGTTAGTAAATTATATTTTAAATTGAACACTTATTTATTGTGGTAAGAATCAATGCTATATTGATTTAATCCCATTTTTATTTCATTATATGGTTTTTCTAACATAATCTTTGTTTATGTATAGTACTTTCTTAGAGTAATACAGTATCTGCTTGCTAAATCTCGTATCATAAAATCTGTTGCTATATAAAACGACAACATTGAATTAATTGAGGTCTTTGTGAGCAAACAAACATTAATTATAAAAGTTAATGAAACATTTTACTGATGAAGTGTGCTAAAACAAAAGTAAATATGCCAAATTGAATTGCTTTAACAGAACAGAAAAGTGTCACTACTTAAATTGTTTGTGCTGAAAGGCTGTCAACCATGTATCTTTGGCATTTGACTCCCATGAAGATCACTATAATATATAAGTATCGTCTTGATTTTTGATTTTTTTTTCTTTTTAAATTTTCTTTTTCTCCAAAATTGCATGCTTGCATTTCCCATTTTATTAAAAATACACTTTTTTTAGCCGAACTTTGCATAGCTAATGTTCATATCAAAGTATGAAATAGATTTCAAAAAAGCAATTGCCATCTGTTTGGTTGAGAAGGAATAAAACAAACTAATGTAAGAGATGTGGTTTTTTTTTTTAATTGTTCTATTTTCTCTGAGCATGATATTCTTATTTGGTGGTGAAACAATTTTTTTTAAGTATTTCAATTTGTCAAATTTTATTGTTAAAGTACTTTTAATACTATGACATTTTTTTTTCATGTAATTTTTTAAAAATTGAATATTTATAAAATATATAATGTAATTCAATATTTTTCATCAATGCTTTACTTTTTTCTCTGCATAAATTTGCACTTTTTACAATTTCAAAAATATTTTGTCTTTCCAGATTTGCTGTTGTCATATTGTGCATTTAATCTATATTATACTTAAAATGTTGTTTTCACACCTTTTAATTTCTTTCATTACTCTACAAGTGAAATTTTGTTATTGATTTTTCTACAATTTCTTGATTTGCTTGTGTTCAAAAATTTGATATGCTGTGGGTTTCACAATTACGATACTAAATTTTAATATTTCGGAATGAACTCAAGACAAAAGCTGTAAAAATGTTTAGAAATGTTTTCCACATTTCTAGATGTGTGATATTGCCAAATGATTAGAAAGAAGAAAAAGGGATATAATAAACTGTATGAGGAATATTTATCCATTATAAAATTGTTTGCCTTCTATGTTCAGTTAAATGAAATTTTTTAATTGTGTTGTTGTAGTAAAAATGTGGAGTATTTTAAGTTATGCATCATCAAAAGTTAAAGAAAATTTTTAAAATAAAACCAGTAAGTAGAATAAAAATTTGTACAGAATTTAAAGATGAACATGAAATATGCAAAAATTGAAGAGGAACATACATGAAACTAATTTAGAAAATAAATATATAAAACAATTCTTTTGTGAAAAATCCGGCTTAAAAAAAATTTGTAAAAGCAAACTGATAAAATTACTAATTTTTTTTAAGTATCTTATTACAGTTGTGATTTGTTGTAATTTAATTGATCATAATTTAATGAAACTTTATATCTGTTAAATTTTTATGGTATAGCAATAAGCAAAACAATTTAATCTGTAAAATTATATTGCATTTTGATTCTGAAATCATAATTTGTTTTTCAGAGGAGGCTTATGTTACTGCTGAAGTGAAGCAGCAGCTTAAAATTGGTCTTTCCTGTGATAGTTTCGTTGCCTAAAGGTTGCTTTCACCTGAAGTCAAAAACAAGATTCAAACTTAAAACACATTTTCAGGTAAGAAAAACACCCCTCATAATTAAATTATATGGTTATAAGATATATGTTCATTTATCATTTCATATTGTTAACCCTAGATTCATTAACATTTGTCTCGCAGACTGTGCAAAATACATAAACACTTATAACTTCTAAAGTGAAAGAAATAGAATGATGAACGTCTAAGTTTCCTCCTAGATTGTTCAATAATTATTATTGTGCCTGTTGCATGTCAGAGTGCACTTATGCTAATGGAGTTACAGTCAGTAGGTCGTCCCACAAATGAATGTTTTTGAAGATTGTTGCAATTATAAAAAGGGTATGATTTATTTGAAATAGTAATTTCTTCATGAAGTGGAGTGTTCAAGGTAAATATGAATTATTTGTTTGTTAGACTAATTTTTGTATAATGTGTAACTATGTTTATTTTTTCATTTATCATTTTAAAAGTAAAAGGATTTAAACAAAGGTACGAATCTAAACTGATTAACTGTAAACGTGATAATATTAATATTCATTTAAAAACAAATAAAGGATTTATTAACAACTTTTCAGATTTAAAGGGTGTTTTATTGCTCCTTGTATTCTGTAAAACACAATCATCAATATAATATAGACATCTGAGAGACAAGAATATTTATGAATAGTGTATCTTCCATTAATGCTTTTGGATTTAGGGTTAAAGTTTTGGAATACATTATAAATATGCCAATTTTTTCTCCGTTAAGTATAGCTAAATATCATTTTTGCATGACAATAAAGAAAATTATGTATGGAAGGTATTTAAATGTAGAAAAAATTGTTGATATGGTGTACATATATTTTATAAATCTTCCATCAGTGGCAAAAATTTAACGAAGTTTAAAAGCATTATTTTAATTAGCACTTTTTTTGTAGATCACATATGACAGAGCTTGCAAATATTATATTCATAAAAGCCTGTGATATGATAACCAATCACAGTTTTGGAACTAAATTTGTATAATGCTATATTTTCAATTTAAAAAACTTATTTAAGGTAGTTTATTGAATTGTACGGTTGTGCATACATTAGTAAAGTCAAAATTGTATATTAATATTTCAACAATTTTTAATTCAACAGAAATGTATCTAATTTATATATCCTATTCTTTAACATCAAGTGAAGATAAACTTAAGCTGTCTTGTACTGTGCCTTAGTCAATGAAATACAATGCAACCTCTCTCAATTTTACTCTCTAGTAGTTCTTGCCTACCAAATGAGTTGCCTGGGCTTAATCTACTCCAAACCTTCCAAAATATTTCAATGTAAGTAAATTCAAACTTAAAATACATTTCCATTCTTAGTTTAATTTTTTCTAAAGATATAAATGCTGTTAACATGTCACTTCATAAGCTATTCTTTCTTTGTCATGAATTGTATTGTTTTTGTATTGTTTTATGAAACTCTTTTAAATGTATTTTGTAACCCACTTGATCTGTTTGAAAAAAAGTTTGTCTTGATGAAACAAAACTTTTTGTAATGGGAATTAAGTACAGTAAAAAATTTGACTGTGTTGTAAATATCAATGTTTTCAATTTTACTGATCAAATAATTATAAAATGTCAAAATACCTGTTTCAAAAAGCCCCAAAAATTATAAACTTTTCTACTAACACTATCCTTCTTTGGGAAACGGGCAGAATGGCACAGCAAGTGTTCATATGAGCTCAACCTATTATTTTATTCAGAAGCTGATTTGAATGTGTTTTATGATTTAAAACTCATTTATTCTAAAATAATTATTACTTGGATTGATTAATTCAATTTAAATTTGATAATTTGTTGAAGATTGGTGCTTTAATAATGAAATATTTTTTCAATTGCTGAAGAATGAAGGACAGGAAAGTAAATTTCATTTATTTTCCAATATACTTTTATGTAAGATATTTATTACTTGAAATTGTGACTCACATATTAGTGATTTCAACAAAAATAAATTTAATCAGCATTGTATCTTAAAATATTTAAATAAAAAAAGTGTGCTTAAATATGGGATATAATTAATCCTTTCTAGCATGGTGGTATATCCTTTATACCACCTTTTTTGCATCCTTATAAATCTCTCCAAAATCCTTTTTTTTTGCTACAAATTTATTTTCCATTGGTAGCTTATACTTTTCTTTGCACATACTAGATGACTGCACCATTCATAAGCTATTCTTTATAAAAATTATATCCATTATAAAAATTACTGCTTTGATTTTAATGAAAGTTCCCAAAAGTGTGTGTTTTCCCCCTCCCTTCCACAAAAGTTTTTTTTTTAATTAAATGAAAATTTTAAAAATGTCATTTAATTAATTTATGTATTTGAAACTATGTAAATTCTGATTTTTACTTGAAACAAAATGTATAAAGTATTGTATTCATACTTCAAATCTAGATGATATAAAAATCGTACTCTCCCTCGCACACTGGATTATTGAGCAACAGTTAGTAGCACTGAGATTTGCTGCTTAGGCTGATATGGAATAGCTAATCTTGTTAAATTGAAAGGAAGCTCTGACATATGTGTCTTTATATGTATGTGAGGGTGTTTTTTTATGTATGTGAAAACACAATTTATTGTAGAAGGCAGGGTTTTGACCTTTTACAGAAACCATACAGCTTAAAGCATTTTAGTTTTATATTGTATTTGTTGCATTCATGTTTTCTTTTCCTCATTCATGTTTTTCAGCATAAATGTAATTGAAAGTATTGTCATTGAAACTAATTTAAGTGCATCACAGATGCAAAAGCATTTTGCAGATTCAGAAATGACAAACTCTTAAAATGTCTTGCTATCAACATTTTAATGAGAATAAAAGGAATGTCTAATTTTTGTGATAACTGGTTGTCTGATCCTGAAACGAATTATGCCTGTGTTTCAAAGTTGATGCTTTTCTGGAGATTTTTGTACATTTTAGCAAACCTACATTTGCATGACAATGAAATGCAGTCAAAAAAGTACAGTTCTATATTCTAACTTTATATGTTGCGTCCTTTAAGTTTTGAATATTCATCCAAGTTTTTATCTCTTAGACATCCACACTAAAAACAAGTTGGATGAACAAGTTGATGATTTAAAGGACATAGCAGTCTAAAGCAACATATGTCTAAAAAGTCTTTTAAGCAAGTTTACTAGATATGGATGCTTAGCAATAGTTCGTTTGCCTGCCAGTTTCAATTCTACATGGAATAACTGGTGAGCTCTCTGGGAAAAAAACTAGAATGTTGTGCAAGACTTGTACAAACAAATACTTAGCAAAAATCACAAGCTTTTTATCGACAACTATGTCACTTCAAATAATTTATTTTGGTACCTCGAAACTAAATATGTGGTTGAGGAACTGCGATATACTTGATATATTTTTGCTCAAATTATCAATCTTGGAAATAAAAACACAGGGTGTCCAAGAATTATCTTTACAACTTTAAACTTTTATAACTTCTAAGTTAAAAAAGATATTTACATTCTGTTTTCTGCAGTTAATAGTGTTGCTGCAGTAACCTGGTGGTTACGGCATCGGACTCGCGGCCGACGGTTTCGTTTAGTTGCAGTTTCGAGCCTTGATGCCATAAAAGACCCGTCATGTAGCAGGGGCTCGTGCACATTAAATTTGTCGGGGCCTAAACTCCTCATGTTGGCATGGTGGGAAGTTAGGAGAGGGGGTACCAGCTCGGGTGTTGTCCTTGTCACTTGACCAAGGTTCAGGATTACAAGGTATGTCGCTAATAGCCCTTGTGTTGCTTCTAGTGCGATGTTAATAACCAATCCAAACTGCAGTTAATAGTGCAACTCATCAAGTTTTTTTTTTTCTGTTTAGGCTATCCAGTTGTAAGTGAGCATGTGTATCCCATTGTTAATAGCAAAATGTTTTAATGTTTTTTTTTCAAGCACAAGACTTTTTCGGACTGCGCAGGAGTGCTTCATGTACTTGCTCAACATTTTCATCACTTGTTCTTGGTCATCCTGCTCCTTTTGTATGCAACTACGTGAAGCTAGCTTGCCTTTCTGGGATGTTGGGTCTGGATGGCGGGTCTCTTCACTTGACTAAGGTGCAAAATTATGAGGTCCATCGTCAATAGCCCTCGTCTTGCTTCTTGTGATATGTTATTAAAACCAAACCTGGATAGTGGGTCCTTTTTAAATTTGGCTGTAAGTTCCATTGAACTTGTGTGTCCAATTTGCTCTCTAATAACCATGCCACACATTGTGCTTTCTGCAATGGTTCCATATGCTCACTTACAACTGGCTAGCCTAAACAGAAAAAAAATAAACTTCAAGAATTTCACTATTGGTTGTAGAAAACTGGATGTAAATGTTTTTTTTTTTTAGCTTCAAGGTTATTAAAATATAAGTTGTAAAATTAATTCTTGGACCCTCTGTACTTCATAAAGTTTTAATCTTTTAAAAAGTGTTTTGTAATCCTAATATTGGTTAAATTAGCTAGATTAATATAATTTTTATGTAAACATTATTTCTTCGAAAGATTTTGTAAAATTTGAGTAAAATAGAACTAAAAGTAAATTATACGTAATAATAATAAAATTCTTTAATTAAGAAATGAATTTGAGATAAAATGAATAGATATAGTATTTGCATTTGAAAAATTAAGCATCTTAAAATTAATTTTTTGAACACTTATTTGTAAAACAAAAATGAACCTTAATAAATTAAATAAATCTTAATGTCAATTTTTAACGAACAAAATTAAAATTTTAAGTTTATTTTAAAAATATGTGTTGTTAAAAAGTTTCTCATTCATTTTATAATTTTAAATACTTAAATAACAGGTCAATTGAAAGTTCCCTGTCCTGACACATAGATGGTGCTACTAGAATTAAATCCATATGTTTTTTAGTTAGCCCTAACCCTCAAAAGAGGCGTGTATAAATTTAACAGCTTTTGGATCATTAGTTTGTGAATTACAGCATTTTGAGTGAAGCAACTTTTGTTAATGTGAAAAGGAATTTCGGAAGTTGATAAAAAAGGAATTTCGCGAATTGATAAAATATTGCTTTTTAAAGAGAAAAAATACAGTTGAAGCAAAAACTTGGCTTGAAGCCGAGTTTCCGGACACTGCCCCAGGAAAATCAACCATCAAGTATTGGTATGCTAAGTTTAGACATGGTGAAATGAGCACCGAAGACGGTGGACGCCCAAAAGAGGTTGTTACCGACGAAAGCATTAAAAAAATCCACAAAATGATTTTGAATGACCGTAAATTGAAATTGAATGAAATAGCAGACACTCTAAAGATATCAACTGAACGTGTACAACATATCATTCACGAATATTTGGGTATGAGAAAGCTCTGAGCAAAGTGGGTGCCGCGCTAGCTCACTTTTGACCAAAAACAACGACGAGTTGATGATTCGGAGCAGTGTTTCAAGATGATCAAGCGTAATAAACCCGAGTTTTTGCGTCGATATGTGACAATGGATGAAACGTGGCTCCATCATTTCACTCCGAAGTCCAATCGACAGTCATCCGAGTGAACTGCACACTGTTGTCATATCGCGGTAATGCTTTGAAATTACTTGTTGCCGATATGACGTCATCCCACGCATCTGGCGATGGAATCGAAATTTGCATTCGACGGTAATTTTTCAGTTACGTCATATAGAGCCATTTTTTCATTGGATGCCGATTCTTAACTGTCAAGTTGATGGTGTCGAATGCAGATTCCGGAAGATATATAAAGGAAGCTTATTGGAATGAGCGATGACTGACTGGCTGACTTCTCGCTTCGTGGATGGTGTAAGAGGCTTTGACTATGATCAAAGAGACCATAGTTATAATGTTGAAACTTTCGGTTTTGAAAGTGATATTTAACAATATTGTAAATAATGTAAATAACTAATTGTGTAAATAAAATGGTGACTTTAAATATTAGAGTTTGTCTTTATCTGTTGGTGTGGCAATTATAAATTAAATTAAATTATCATAGGCCTACTCTGAGGCAGGCCAACATAGATGAACCCACTCCAAAGCGTGGGAAAACGCAACAGTCGGCTGGCAAGGTTATGGCATCTGTATTTCGAGATGCGCATGGAATAATTTTCATTGACTACCTTGAAAAAGGAAGGACCATCAACAGCGACTATTACATAGCGTTACTGGATCGTTTGAAGGACGAAATCGCCGAAAAACTGCCGCATTTGAAGAAAAAGAAAGTGCTGCATACCAAGACAATGCACCGTGTCACAAGTCAGTGAAAACGATGGGAAAAATCCGTGAATTGGGCTTGGAATTGCTTCCTCATCCACCGTATTCTCCAGATCTGGCTCCCAGCGACTATTTCCTGTTCTCAGATCTCAAAAGAATGCTCGCTGGGAAGAAATTTTCTTCGAATGAAGAGGTGATCGCCGGAACTGAGGCCTATTTTGAAGCAAAGGACAAATCGTACTACAAAAATGGTATCGAAAAGTTGGAGGGTTGCTATAATCAGTGTATCATCCTTGAAGGGAATTATGTTGAATAAAAAAAACTAATTTTGCCAAAAAAATGTGTTTTTCTATGGTAGGGTGAGGTCTTTTCAATTGACCTGTTAAAATCCTGTTATTTTTTTTTTTTGCCATACTATGCAATATTTTGTTGGTAATAGAAAACTGAAAATCAAACATGGTTTTTCCTATTTTGCTCCTCTGCTTGGTGCCATAATGGCTTGGTACTAAACATTATGTTACCTTGTTTAACCATTATTTTAAACTAGAAAAGCTAACGAATAAAACTAAACAAGATTAGTTCTAGAAGCTATTATTAACGTTATTTTCATAACACTTGAGATTTATATATTGATGGAATTAAGAATTTTTAGCCATCAAAATGATTGGTGTAAGTTCTGGAATGGTGCCAACTTTTTTAGTCTACTGGAAATAATGGCAATTTTATATTGACGATTTTTGACAATTATCTAATTTTATTACAGAAACATATCGTTAATCATTAATTTAGCACCATTTGGTAGTTGCTGTTTTAATATCCATTTACTCTAAATTTGTTAATTTAAATTGTCTATGTTTTTTTATATGAAATTTATGCTGTATTTGGATTCAAATTAACTGGAAAACTTTTATGTAAGGAATAAGTATTTGTTGTAAATTTTTGTAAATAATGGCATTGAATTTGGAGCATACAATTTGAATATGAGGTTTTCTTTCATTGAACACATAAATTAGAAACATGTAGATGGTATAGTGTAGCTAGATTTTTTTCTAAAGTTAAAGTTATCTTTTAGTAGCAACCTCACGGCTGGCAAAGTCTGAATTATTTTATTTTAGAGTAGTTAGGTACAAGGATGATTTACCTAAAAACATTTAAGGAGTGATAATTTTAGGGTACTTGTCTATTAAAGCGGCGCCTGCCAAATTAAGAATATGCCAATGTCGCCAAGCTAGTTAAAAGCGCCAAGCAAGCAGAGAGCGAAATTGAAATGTAAGAAAACAAATAACTCGCCAATAAATAATATAAAAATTTTTTAGTAATATTTTTATATAATAATCTTATATATATTTTGTGATAAATCTGATCCCATTAAATAATATAAAAATATTGATGTTTAATATTAATATTTACATAATTTTTAGAACGTCTAATCTATATTAAATTCCATATTCCTGAAATTGTGTTAACTATTTCATAGAAAGCATTTCCCCCCCTACATATTTCCTCCATATAAATTCTGCCAAATACGATTCTAGATGATGCCGAGCCGTTCCGCGCTGTTTCTTGTTACGCCACTTTCTTCAATAACATACAACTTCATGACATGACCTCTTTTACATAATTATGTTTTCTGTAAAAGTCCTTTCTTTTAAAAAAAAGAGATGGCATCCATTTCGCTGCTTGGTAAATTGAAAATTGTTATGGACATTTTCAAAGGAAACAAAATAGGTATTTAAAACAAAATACAAAATAGGTAACATTAACAGGTAAGCGATGTTTTACAATAATGATGCAGTGCTGTTTCTTTAGGACTACAACCTTAGGAGTTTACAACCAAACATGGCACTAAATCTTACTGCTTGATGATTTTCCGTCTACATCCAAAATCGTAATTTGGCGGGCACCGTTATAATGGACAAGTACCAATTTTTGTTTTGGGACAATAAATAATCTTCACCATTTGCATGTCATCTATGGACTTGCCTTAAAATCATTTTTGAATGTTTCATGCATTAAATTACTGCATTAAATCCATAAATTGTTTTTGGATGAAAAAAATAACTAAAATTAATTTTTAAATTGCCTTCTTTCTCAGCAGCTTTGTGTTAGTTGAACTATAGACTCATCTCAAAGTCTAGCTGTTAAGTATCTGACCCGTTTTCAATCCTCCATTTATTGTGATTATAGTCATTCATGTATGTTTTATTTTAAAATTTACCCTAGCGATCCTTCTCTATTTTTGACCCTCCTTCTTGTCAACCACCTTTTGCCTTTTTTTCAACTTCATGTCTAGACTACAGTTAATTCTTGTTTGGCGCAGCATAGCCATATCTAGCTCTTGCGCCAATAAACTTTACATTCACTCACTCACTTTATTTCAAAATTATTTTACTCAATTTAATCCGTTGTATTTGTGATATTTGTATTAAAATATGTTAGAGTATGAGGTAAGCTCAAATCATCCTGAAATATGAAATGGTGAACATTTTGTATGGATGAGGAGTGTTTTTAAAATTTTGTTGCATAAGATTTGCAAATTAATACATAAAAGATTTATATTAGTTTCATTTTACAATAATAATTTTATTACATTTAACTTAAAATATATTCAGTTTAATATATTATTTGATTTAATTTTAATATCTGAAAATAATAATGTTGTCAACTTTAATATTTTATCTGCTTTAAAACTAATATTTAAGTTAATAATTAGTTTTTTTATTGCATAATTGTTTATTTTACTTTTGTTATTGAAAGTAATTTTTGTTCTGTAGAAGTTTTTGTTTGATATTTGTGTTAAATTGAAGACAAATGTAAATGAACTGCAAGACAAGGAAGGAACAACTGATCCTTGTCCATCAGTCTCGCTCCTGCTATGAATTTTGATAGTGACAAACTAGAAAACATATTTCATGACAATACCTCTGACATGTTTTCATTATGTTTAGTGATATTAATGCCAATGATCCTCCTGGAAATAGAGGTATGCCAAACTATTATTTTTAAATAATAGGCTCACTGTGTGGATTCCGTCCTGTTATTGGTTCCAATACTCTTTTGATTTTGGAAGAAACTACCCTATCCTGTTATACTCTCGTACCTTATTAATTTTGGATAACATTCCTTGACTATTACTTTTGAATTATGCTTAAGATTTTATTACCTAGTGGAATCATATCCTTCAACCCTAAACGTTTTGAAATCGTACTCTATGAACCTAATACTTTTAGGAATATATTCCATGTGACCGTCTTTTTTAGAAATTGCTATCCTATTTCTTTAAATTATGTTATTTGTCTCTTTATTATTTCTGTAATGCATATTCCACTTTTATGTTGTTTAATAAATTAGTTGTAATCTAAAAACTAATGTATAAAATATCTGTATTTTTCGAAATTTATAAAATTTCTGTAACAGATTCGACCTAATAATATATATAACTAGCTTAAGTATCAATACTCTGTGGATTTTCATAGACTTACTTAATTTTTCTTAAAAACCTTTTATATGTGAGCATAGATATTAAAAAGAGTAGCAATATATAGTTTTATCTTTATAAATTGGTGTTTATGTTTCATTTTAAATTTGGGAAGTAATATATTTTTTCTTGAATTTAGTTGTCCTGTTGGAACGTAAAAAAACGATGAATTTCTCCATTTTAGATTTTCAATTATACAATCAAAATATGAAAGTTGTATTGCATTAATTTACAGATAAAACATATTTTATACAGTTTTCACATACAAAAATTGAAAATTTTTATAAAAAAAATGATAAATTATAGACTTAACATAGTAGTTTGCTTCTTGAAGTAGTTAATTATATATGAAGCTATCCCTGCTGGTTCAAATTATATTCCTTGGGAGTGACCGCTGTAGCCTAGTGGTCATGGTTTTGGATTCATGGCCGGCGGTTTTCGTTCAGTTGTGGGTTGGATCTTTGGCCAGCAAATACCCGCTTTGTAGCCGAGGCTGATGCTTGTTAAATCTGTCGGGGCCCAAAGTCCTCCTGTTGGCGTGGTGTGGATGTTAGGAGAGGGGGTGCCAGCTCAGGTGTCGTCCTCGTCACTTGACCGAGGTTCAAAATTACGAGATCCATCTTCAATAGCTTTCGTGTTGTTTCAAGTGCTACGTAAATATAAACTAAACTAAAAACTAAATTTCTTGGGAAATTTTGCATTAGGAGAAAAATATTCTTAGTGTATTTGAAGAAAAAATGTGTACTAAGGCACAAATATCCATTTTTTTTTTTTAGAAAAGAACATTAAATTCTCTTTCAAAACATTTTTTGTTTGTTTGTTTATGTGAAAAAAATTGTGGGGCGAGGAGCATAATAGTCTTCATTTCACTAAGTATTCAGGAGGTTTTTTTTTTTTTAAAATCAAAATTTTGAATGAATTCTTTATGTTCCTTCAAAACAAAGAATAAAATTGCTACTCAATATTAATCCCATTGTATATTACTTTCAATTTGCATAATTGAGATAAACTATTTGCAATTCACAGAATTATACAATATTTTAAAATGGTTATGAGTATAATTAGTTCTCATACAAATAATTAATGATTACACTTCATTAAATACTTTCCTAAATTGTCAGTTAAAAAAAAGATCTAACTGAAGAGGTGTTTAAGCTATATGTGAATGGGTTATTAATCAATCATAATGGTAATTATATGCAGCTATAAGATTGTGAGGTTTTTTTTAGTTAATGCCTCTATAAAAGTACAACAAATTACTTCTCACAATTTTTTTTTGACACTAATTTAATTCTATATAAGTGAAATAACTGAAATATTTATTCTTTGAAATTAAAAAGTTTATTCACTCATTATTAACCCAAAGGGAGGATTTTATTATTGCACAACAGTAAGGGCATTTAGAAATCTTTACGGCTATTTTGTTTAAAATCAAATATAATTGTCATTACTACAGAAATTTGTAATTAAAATAATGCAATGTTTTTACTGGAAAGACACAAACATTTTATTTTGAAAAATCATTTCAGAGATTAAGATAAATTCAAATGTGCACCAAGGGTTATGAAAATAAATATAATGCTCTATATTTTGCACATACATAATTAAATTAGTCCATCTAAAATATGTTGGAAAAAGTTTGAAAAAAAAATTAATCAAACTGGTATATATTATTTTATTCATTCCCTTATGATAATGTCATTAAAATAATTGCTTCATCTTAAATATGATTAATAAATGTGAAGAATCTGAATTTTTAAGGACTAATTAAAGGATTTAAAATGAAAGTATAGTGGAATCTCACTTTATATAGCAAGCATAATTCATTCCATATTTTTATTCATAAAGCGAGACATTCATCAAGGGAATTAATTTTTCCTATATAAACCAATGTAAAATGTGATGAAGCTTCCCTTGCTCAAAAAATACTGAAAATATTTTATGTATAGCATTAATTTAATGAAAATTATGCTTACATTGTTAAGGAGCATGAATCATTTTCATATTTTCCTTTGTCACAGAATAAATTAACCTAGAAAGTGAATTTGATTTGCAGAAAAAAGAAAATCTTTATAATCATTATTTATAACACATACTTAATTTTTTTTTTACTAGAAAACTGTGTTAAGATATTTGTTTTACTCATGTTTCAAAATTTAGTGAAGATGCGATGCAGTTTACAATCCAACAAATTTGTTGCATACATAGCCACTGTCATAGGGTAATGCTTTTCAATGCACCCCATGCTTTCATCACTTCTCTTATTGCTCCAGGCAATTGGTTCTTTTCTGATCACTTCCTCTTTTGATAAACTCTTCACTACATTTTTTTTTTTTTTGCTGTTAAACATGCCCATAGAAACCTAGTGGTTATGGTCATGAACTTGTAATCAGCATTGTTTCCTTCAAGTAATAGGTTCAAATCTTGAAGCCACTTAAGACACACCATGTTTGGGAGTTGATGCATATTTAATCTGTTGAGGCTCCAAATCCTCCCATTGGTTTTGTGTAGATCTTTGGAGAGAGAGGTGCTAGCTCAGGTATTATCCTCGTCACTTGGTCAAGATTATGAGGTCTGTCATCAGTAGCCCTCATGCTGCTTCTAAGTGCTATGTTAATAAACAAAGTGTGATGCTAATAAACAATCAATCTTACTATGAAACTTCTTGAAGAATTTTTTTTTCTCTTGCAACTCTTTAAGCTTATCAGTAGGAAGCTTTGGACTGTGCTCTTAAACAAGCTCATCAATATCATTGTTATCCACTTCCAGTTCCATAATCTTGTAAAAGATACAATATCTTTGATTACAGGCTTCGCAGGATCGGAAAACAAGTTAGTGTTGCTAGAAATCACACAATTTTCAAAGTGTTGGCTGAATTGATTCTAAACATAACCAATGGAGCAGGTTCTCAATATGGACTTCCTTTCTCCTCATCAATCGTTATGTGAAATGTTGCTCATTAACGAGTCATTTTTTTATAATTTGTTTTGCTTGTTGTGGGAATTACTTGTTATGAAAGATGCTTGGAAATGAGGCTCCACTGTATGTAAACATCCCAGAGCTTAAATATATCTTAAGTTTGACCTCATGCTTTGTTTCAGTATGTTTGTTGATTTATAAAAAGTAAAAGGAATGGAGTCAACTATTTTGTTAGATTCAGAAGAACGACCTATGTTTGATAATTGAAAGTACCTACTTGTAAAAGTCTTTAATCTCGGGATTCAGGTATAAGAAAAAATGAAGATAGATTTCCCTCCTTATAATACTGCCCGCTAAATAACATAACAACTTTTTATGTAGCTATCTTTTACTTTCATTTAGTTTTATATTTCCTTTTAGCATGAATTCCTTTTGTATTTATATACAAAAACAAAATTAGAAACAGATGCATTCTTAACTATAAATAAGGCATTCATTATCATTACAAGATAGGAATAAAGTAAACTAGAAGTGATATCTTTCACAAAATTCTTGACAGAATTTGATAAATATAGTTAAAAATCTATTCAAAAAACTTGAACTTGCCATTCGAATCTTAATTTCTGAAATACTAAACTGAAAGAGATAGGCATCTCTATTCATAAATTTATGCTCAACCTTAACCATATTTTAAAACATTGTCCGTTGTTTCATAATCATTTTACTTTTTTTAGTTAATCTGTTTTAAACTTTTGATTGGGTGGGGGTGGGACATTTATGAAATTTGTTTCTCTTTTTATGTAAAATTGGATTTTTATGTAATATTTACGATTTTAATCATCCCTTTTTACATTGTATTTTATCTGATTGCTTTTTATTATTTTATCTTAATGTGATTCTAAAAGTTCTTTTATCTTATTAACAAATGTTTGATGTAAATTATGCAGATTTGGCTCTTGTGCCATTAACCTCAACTGCCACCCACTTGTCAAGTATATAATGTAAATTATATTGAGATATGATGTATATGTAATTGTGAATTTGAAGAATTTGGGGCTTCTGAGATCTAAAAGGACAAGCACAGATGGTGGATGTCTGACTTAACTCCTTCAGCTACAGACCTTAAAAATAAACTAAATATTAACTCAAAAATCAATTTCAAATTGAGAATTAAAAACTTGCAGTACAATACATAGCTTATCCTGTGTATGAACGTAACAAACAAATTAGAAGTAAAACTACAAAATAAATACTTTTAAATTTGGTTAAGATTTCTTGTTTAGGTGTGTTATTTTATCTTTGCTTAAAATAATGACAGAGAGGCATGTGTCCACCTCCTGGATCTGCAGCTGCTCCCAACATACTTTGCTCATTTCTCTCAGAGTCAGCCTCTCATCAGTGAAGGTGGCCTATGGACTAGATGGAATAAATAAAGTTAGTCACTTGGACCACCCACTAGTGTTATCATTGTATATATATATAGGACTTTCCTGACTTTTCAGTGAAGCAGGTAGGGACTAACTACTTTAACTCTCTTCAGTGGACATCTTAAATATTTGGCTTACTCTTATGGGACCAAGTCTTTTCTTATTTACATCAAACATTGCATTAGCCAACTTTCTCCTGATCATATCCTCAATTGCTTTGGGCTTTCTTACCGGGATCTTTTCTCCAAATCATTAATAGTTTTGAATTTTCGTAAAAGTGTGCAATATCATGGACTTATTATTATTAGTCTTATTATGCTGATAAGGACAAGCAACAACATATTAAGATACAGTTTTGTAATTCTTGAATAGTGAATTAGAATAATAGTTTTTTTTCTTTCTGATTAAGTATAATTTCTGGATAATAAATAAAGGAAATGTTGGAAGCCCAAAAACTACAGAAGCAGAGACTGGTACCACCTGATTAGACTTCTTTGACCTAGGAAGACTTTAACTTAAAGATATGAAAATGAATTATATTAACACATTTAATTTAAATGTAATGAATCAGCTGTAAAATCATAAAACAGTAATATCAAATTATGTCACAGCATTAATCATTATAGTGAATTCTGAATGGCTAGTAAAATATGCAAATTTCAGGGGTGTGGGATATAAAACAGGGAAGATACAGGAAATGATTTATCTTAATGAGTTGTAGAGTTCACATGATATAGAAAACTAATTTCATTTTCCTAAAATATATATAATTTTCCAATGCAAGAATTTTTTTTCTTAGGATCATAACATAAAGCAATGATAGTGTCATTGAACAAGCTATGAAATGAATCAGTGACCTCTATTCTGGAATTGAAGACAAGCAAATCGGCCCAACGGGATAATTTTTTACTTACGATATGAGATTATATTGTTTCAATTCTCAGCTTTCCTTTCTCTATCAATATAATAGCTGCACTTGCTTCATGATTGACTAAATAAATATTCCATCCATGAACGCAGATTGTTTTGATGTCTTTTGCATTGATCGTAATTCCATTTCAGTAAATAGTATTTTTGATAATGATCAAATAATGGTCCCATTCATTTGATTTTCCACATTATTTTCAAATTCAATAAAAGAAAGGCATTTGGTGCTGGTGGTATGTAAATATTCCCCAAAGAAGTCCCAAGACTATAAAAACCACAAAAATTATTATTGCATAAGTTTATTAGGCTGAATCTAAAAATGCTTCGAAAGAGTTCTCAATTCATTATTAACTCGCATCAAGCCTCATAACTACCCTAACCTTTCTGATTTACAATTTGACTAATCTGCGTGGTGACGAGCGTGAAAGAATAGTCCCGCTGTAGCTCTTGCATGTTGAAAAAGGTAGCTAAAATGGGTACCTACTATTTGGGGGTATAGACAGGCATCCTGCCCCTGGATATTATATTAGGGGACTGGTCCTTATGGTTGTGAAACTTCAGGGTCTTGTCTTCTTTAGGTAAGTGCAGGCATTATGACTCCCTGAGGCACTCTAGTGATCTTTTTCTTTCTTTCTTTACTATCTTTGGTAAGCATGGGTAATATGGCCCTGGGATACCCTAGCAATCCTTTTCTACTTTCGATCCTCCTTGTCAACATCTTTTTTCCCCCCAATTTTTTTCAAACGTCTAGATCACAGCTTTACCTTGTGTGACGTAGCATGGTTACATCTGACTTGCATTGTAACAATACTATCACTCCTACTATTACAATTTGACTTCAGATTTTTTTTTTGCACTGCATAATTCAGCAGCTTCTTTTGTATTTACTATAAGGCTTCAGTTTTGAACTGATTACCATTGGTGTTATTCTCTACTTACGGAAAGTGACCATGGTCCCCAAGTGGTCATAGTCCCAGGCATGTGGCTGACGATTTTTGTTGAATCGGGAGTTCAAACCTGTAATGCCACTAAAGACATGCTGTGTAGCCGGGTCAGATGCATGTTAAATCTGTTAAGGCTCAAAGCCCTCCTGTTGGCATGGTGTGGAAGTTAGAAGAGGTAATGCCAGCTTCAAGTGTCTTGTCACTTGATCGAGGTTCAAAATCTGGGTCCGCCACCAATAGCCCCTGTGTTTTTTGTAGTGCGACGTTAATGGAACCGACCAAACCATCTACTTACAGAAAGCCTTCTGCCACCTTTAGCACAATGTGCGTGAGAACTTGGTATACAAAGTAATGGAGCTTAACTTCCCAATATGCCTAATTCTCGTAGCCATAACTTTCTTGAGAGTTGCATTTTTTTTTGTCATATTCAACATTGAATTATGAGTCAAAGCTTCCATGTGATGCAAAACTTCTTCTCTGAATTAGATTATTATTTAAAACTAATAATTTTGAAAGTCGCATATTATTAATTAATTAAGCTGAGGGAAGTTATTGTATAGTGAAATAAGAGGTTCCGATCATAGATGCGAATAGAGAATTAAGATCGAGAACCATGATTTGCATGAAAGGACTCTCATTTGGTGCACTCATTAAATTTATTGAAATAAATTGTTTTTGTTAACAATTGCATACCCGGAGGAAGATGACAGTGGGGTCCTAATTATTGAAGTAATTAGTTTACAGAATTGCAAGTGTTTTGTGTGTGACTCGTGAGAGTGTTGCAACATGTTTGAAAGTGTCCATGTGTTGTGGGTGAATGTGTCAAATTCTTGGTGAGCGTCTTATTCAACCGTTCCGCCAGAATGGATGGATTTTGTTTTTTAGTTTAGTTTAGTTTTTATTAACGTCACACTAGAAGCAACACGAGGGCTATTGGCGACGGACCTCTATAATTTGGAACCATGGTCAAGTGACGAGGACGACGACCTGAGCTGGCACCCCCCTCTCCTAACATCCATGCCAATGGGAGGACTTTGGGTCCCGAACAGATTTAACGTGCTTCAGCCCCGGCGACATGGCGGGTCTATGGCGGCCAAGGATCAAACCCGCGACTGGACGAAAACCGCTGGCCGCGAGTCCACGACCTTAACCACTAGGCTACTGCGGCCCCCAGAATGGATGGAGGGCAACCTCAAAAGGGGAGAAAGTGCCCTTTCATCTTGAAATTGTAATTCACACTTATGGAGGATCAAATGTTCAATTTCTCTCCACTGATCTTTCATGAAGATAATCAAAGTATCCAAAAGGGACTATCCTAAATTAAAACTACCTGTTTCATGATTGTGGAAACATCCACTTATCAAATGCAAGCAGCTTCCCGCCCCCCATACAAAGCACTCTCATTCTTTAAAATCGTTATACTTATGTCAGAATCCCTCTATCGGCCCCTGTCTTTTATATATGACTTGGCAATGCTGACATAAGTAAACATACTACTGCAGATCAGGTGCAAATTATAAAAATGCCGAAACAAATAAGGTTATTGTTAATGCAACAAAAACAAAAGTTTTAATATTTTGAAAAGATCTCTCACTATTACCCACTCAACTAAAAAAAAATTATCAATAGCATTTTGATGAAATGAGGTAAAATGGTTAAGTATTATGTGGATACCAGTTCAGTGACTCTTCAACAATGTCAGTTGAAATGCCTTACTAACTAGTCTTACTAACTAGTCTAACTAGTTAAAGGTGTCTTCTTTAGCCTAGTTGGTTAAAGCATGACAAAACGCAACTGGTCAACATTCTTCAGACCCACTGGAACAGGTTTGAAATAGCCGCTGCTGCTCCAAGGTCATCAACTCTCTCCTACACAGGGTAGAAAAACATCTCCTGATCTTTCAGGGAGAAAAACAACCCAACGATGAAGTGGTCACTCTGGACTTAAACAATAGATGGCAGCACAGCCTAAAACTACCGATTGCATTTGCCCCCAATGCAAAACATTTGCCGCTGTGTGTAACTAAAAATCTCGACTAGTAGTGATATTCCTGCTCTGGCGCACTCCTTACCCGCCGATGGCTCAAAATGGAAACTGTCCCAAGCAAAACTCAATTCAACTGGGAAGGGATGTATATCAATTGCAGTAATAGCTGGAAAAAAAGTAACCAATTCTACAAATACCGATCTTTCTCTTCTTACCATGACGATGATACTGTAGGGGAGGGTATGCAGCGACTCTCTTCAACAACAATTCCAGAGGTTAAAATGCATTACTAACTAGCCCAAAAGAGGCATCTTCTTTAGCCCAGTTAGCTAAGGCACGTCAAAAGGTGACCTGTCAACATTTTTCAGGCCCACTGGTTCAGAGTTTGAAAGAGCAGTGGCACTGAAGGTCTCATTAGCTATTTCCACCTCCACAGGGTAAAAAAACATTCCCCATGTGTTTCACTGATAATGTCCTATGCCGAACCAGAAAAACGTTTATTAAGCACATGTCAATCATATAAAATACTTGGTCAAAATTCATTCTTGTATAACTTAACTTGGATGGTACTGTTTCCTCTCTCTTAAATAAAATAATTGCTTACCATAAAATGTACACATTATCCTCCATGGGAAACATGTCTGGCACCATGCGGTAAAAAGAATTAAAAATTCAAACTTTTTAAAATAAATTGTTATGAATTATCACAAGAGCTCCCCCCCTTTTTTTTTTTATCAAAATCTCTGTGTTACATAATGATTTAAGAATACCTACAATAGATAAATATGTAGTACAATAAGTAAGAAAATCCTTCAATAGCTTAATCTACCACAATAACAACCTTATTTAAGGTAAATTTTTCTCTCATAATGACATTCATGCTTTTCCATACTAAATCTGCATTAATTTCTGCTGTTTATAACCTCCTTAACATTTCATATCAATATCACTGTCCTTAGTTCATGACCCAACCATCAATAAAATTCTGTATTCCATCTAAACTGTTTTTTTGTTTCTGATTATCTGGATTTTGCTTAAGCAGTTATTAGACTATTGTTAAGCTGATAATTTGTAATTTTTAAAAAATATGTATCTTATTTTTTATTAAGCCTATGTTCTTAATATAGTAAACATTAGTTTTAATTATTTATTTTGTATAATTATTAAACTGAAGTTATATGTTTTATTGTTATCCAAACAATCTGTTTGTAATTGATAAACTTTTTCTATTGCATTACTTCATAATTTTATATTATCGTAAGTACAACCTTTTCTTGAATTGGCTTGTTATTTAAAAAATTAGCCAAATTACTTCTTATTTGAATTTTAAGGAATTTCACACTGGTTCATTAAATTTTTTCATACTTTTAATTAACTGTGCATGCTAAGCAGTTGTAAATTATATTAAAATATTATTACTTTATTTCAAAATTATTGTATGTATCTCATATATATTGATTATACCTTGAGAAAAAAATTTAAATCGTATCTTTACCAATATTCTAAGTCAAAATGCACCTCAAATAGATTTTCCCTAAAGGCATATAGTGCAGACAATTTTATTTTCCTATTTTCATTCTTTTTAAAGAACTGTTTTATTTGCCCTACAGAAATGGAGGTTAGTGATTCAGAGTTAAAAAACGAAATACATTGTGCCATAAAATTTTGCTATTGTTTGCAGCTCCAGAAACAGTTAAGTTTATGAAAGAAGCTTTTAAAAACAAATATTTTGGGGAGTCTATGATTCTTAGGTGGCATGGTGTTTTTAAAAAAGACGTTTGTCTGCTGAACTGGCTCTTAAGCCTGACCAGAAAGTGTTGTAAATGATCGAAATGTCAACACTGTGTGGGCTATCTTGTAAGAAAATCATTGAATGTCATGTGAAGAGATAGCAGTATCAACTATCATTTTGAAAACGTCGATATTTCGCATTCTATTCAATTATTTAAAGCTTCACCCGTTTTGTTTCCAGACATGTCCCTCATACCTTACTAAAGAGCCAAATGCAAACAAGAATTCACCAATGTTGTGAGTGGAAACAGATGCTTCGAAATGATCTTAATTTCTGAAAGACTGTAATAACACATGATGAAACTTGGGTGCATCATTTTGAGATCCTTGCCAAGCCCACAGCAAGTGTATGGAAACACTCTGATTCTCTCCTTCCAAAAAAATAAATCATAGAACCATATTTGCTAGAAAGGTCTTGATGATTTTTTTTATTATCTTTAAGGCATAATCTATCAGCATACTGTGCCTTCAAAACTATTGTGAATGGTGAATGTTATGTATAAGTTTCGAAAATTTTGTGAGAACACATTCTGAGAAAATGCATTGAACTGTTAGGGAATTGGACATTATATTAGGATAATGCTCACCCGCATGTCGTTACATCTGTTCTGCAATATTGTAGCAAATGCGCACCATGCGACTTCTGGCTGTTTCCAGTGTTGAAGGAGAAGCTTCTGGCAGAAAATTTAATGCAGGCTCAGATGTTATTTCAGCAGTGCAGGGTTCTTTGTAGATAATTGTTCTGATTTTCTTAATTTTGCTTATTTTTTTTATCTGAAAACTAAAACTGCAATTAGAATAATTGAGGGGTATTGTGCTAGAACTAGGCAAGTCCAGAACCACAAATTATTCATGAAAGTAAAATGAAAATAAAGAACACTTCAGGTAAATTACAATTTTAGGTAATCCACAATTAGGTTTTTAAAAGAAGTAACGAAGTTGAATTTTGAGTTGAGCTTCTTAATGTTTAAAGATCATGTAAAAGATAAGCATAGTAATTATGTGTTTCATATAAAACAAGCTAAAAAGTAGGTATAAAGTTTTGCACTGTGAGTATAATTTAAGTGTCTACTAACCATGGAAAAATGAACTTGTGTTGGAACTAAAGGTAACAAAATATTTTATTCATAAATTGTGTCATCATCCATGGAGGAGTCATAATTTCCATTTGTAGTTGAACTAAATCTTCATGAAAAACACACATATTTTTCACCTGTTTTTCAACGATATCCTTCAACTGTAAGTTTAGATAATGTAATGAATAAGTTTCTATAATTGGAAGGGATCCAATAGCTCTAGAAATAATTATATTAAATTATTATTAGTAAAAGAGTTTTTAGATACTATTATTCTACTCAAAAAAAGATATTTCGAACACTAAAATCTTATACTTATTGATCATAAATTTCTAACTGCTCTTCATGATTCAAACAAAATGATTTTTCAGTTCATTTTGGTTGTAAAAAAATGCATTTAAAATCAACATGATAACCTTTTTTGATGGGTGAAACAACCAATTCTGAGAATGCATGGCACTAAGGGCAAGAAGTTCTGGATTTGCCCCTCCCCCCCAACGAAAAAGGTTGTATGCATTCATAAAACATCGGTGTCAAATGCATGGCAAATCAGGTCATAATTATTTTTTCGTGAAATGGAATTGATTTTTATTAGCCAGTGTTATCTGGTTACCATATTTGCTACACAGGAGATGATCCTGCTTCTTGCACCATTCAAAACAGCTATATTCACCCAGAGGGGGGAAATCCAAAGAAGAGGAGTTGGGCTTATTCCTTTCTTGCTCCAATTCCTTCTACTGATGCAAGGATATGGAAAGAAATAAAGTTTTTAAAAATTTCACTTAATGTAGAATAGGTAGTTGTAAATGTATGCTATGAATTTCGCTCATTTATACAGGGTGATTATAATTAAAGTGACTCTATTCAGACCCCTCTAGACCCTGCTCTACTTATTGAGTATAGGCGAGACATGAATTCATCAAAATTTCTGCAATAAAAAATAGTTCAAATTTTGACTACCAGAGGGATTGTGGTGCTAAAGAAGGAAAAAAAATCTGTTAGAATCATTAAAATTTAATCAATTACAAAATGTGCTCAATGTGTGCCCCATTGACATCAATTATGTGTTCAATGATAGTGCGAAGAAACTCTTGAGGGATTCCAGCAACCTGATGTATAATGCTGGCTTTCAACGCAGATAAAGTCCTGATTCCTCCTCCAAAAACATGGTAACAAATAATTGGACTGGAATCAACCGATTCACAGAAGAACCTAAAAATAAACATCTACAATTATGTTACAATGTCATAAAGGAATTTTCTGTCATGATATTAGATTAATGTTATTAGAGGATTATCAGACTGATTGTTGATTGGTTTCTTCCTTATGGTATTGCTTAATTCAAATACTGCCAATAATCACTCTCTATTTTCCATCAGTGATGATAGTAATGTAGTGTTTATGGAGAGTGGGATTTATAAAATGTTAAAAAGGAGAGCCAATTAGAATGAACCCTCTATTACCTATATTTAATGAACTTGATGAGATCTACACAAATATATTTGAGGCTCAAATTGTCTTGCTTCCAAGTATGAAATTAATATGAATTTCGGAAAAATATTGGGCTGCTAAATGCCCTTGTCAATGATTGAAGTGTCAAAGCTTTTTCACAGTTCTGAGATTTTCCACCTCGCAATTAAATGCTTAAAATGCACCAGGTCTCTTAAAACTAAGGATTGTCCCTTAGTCTTTGAAACCCCCTGAAATATGCTGTGAATTGATGCTAATGCACCCTATACCTGAAGGCTACCAACTTTTAAAAATGTAGGATCCAAGATCCTGTGTTTAAAAGTAGTTACCACAAAACAACTGCTGAATTTGCTTATTGCTAAGTTGTTTTCTGACATAACCAGGATCAAATAAACAATTAAGTTTAAAATTTACTTTAAATTTGACAAAATTTAACTGTCCCATTTAGATAGTAGCTAATGACAAAATGAAGCTCAGTTTTTGGCTCACTTTGCTTGATATCAGGGCTGAAGACAAGGCTCGATTCATTTTTAGGCCTATATTGCGATTAAGCATGGATGCATTTACTGCATTCCCCAATCACATTAAAATTAAATTGAGGTGTGCGCTTTCTCTCCTTTGGTTTCTTAACAACAGCTTGCATTCTAAAATTAACAAAATTGGTGACTTCATATCGAAATAGAGAATCTGAATCTTTTCGGTTCCAGAAACAATACACCAGTCAGGACTATTGCCTACTATCATTTTTACTAAGGCGTAGGTAATGATCTGTCTGTTCAAACAGATTGAATCACCATTATACTCATAAACTGTATAAATAACTCTGAACTGTGTAAAGCTCTCCTTCTGAAGCTATAGTATATGGATGTTACTGTAATAGAACGAGTTGTTACTGTTTATGCTTGTAATATTTATCAATTCAAAGGGAATTATTTTCTTAAAATTCTTAATTTTATACAAAATATTATCATTGCCTGTAATTTAATTGCATCTCATAATACCTAGAATATGTTTGATCAATTATTTTGACTGTACTCTCCTGCACATATAAATTTTGTTTTCAGTTTGTTGGGAGTGCAAAAATGTAATTGATCCAGCAGTTTCAAAAATATTCCACTTATTTATGATATTAAAGTTTTAAATAAATTACCTGTATAAAAATTTTTATTGGTCATTCTTATTTTCAACACATTTTTAAAAATTCTATCAAATTCTCCACTAATAAGAATTTTAAATATTTTTAAATTCAAAATCACTTTTGATTTTTGCCTCGTCCAACAACGCTGATTTTGAAATTGCAATTGGTTGTATGGAAATAACTTTTTCAAAGGTGCTTCTGACAGTCTTAAAGCCAAAGATTAAAATTCCTTCATTTACCCATTGAAATCGAAGTAAACTTTTATCACCGAAACCGCACATACAAAGATATGAGGATTTTAGGTTTGATTTGGGACAATGACTGAGATACTCTAAAAGTGAAAATTAAACAGACTGCCAAATTGTAAGGTGTTTCTCTTCTTCTAAATGAACTGTCCTTAGTGCTTTCAATTTTTCTTGCATGTCTAGATCACAGTTACATCTTGTTTGGTGCAGCATAGCCACATCTGGCTCTTATGCTAATAAACTTTACTTTCACTCACTCACACACAAAAAGACCCGTGGGGTGACCGGGGATGACAGAATAGTCTCACTGTAGCTCATGCATGTCGTAAAAGGCGACTAAAATGGGTACCCAGCGTCTGGGGGTATAGCCGGGCACCCTGCCCCTGGGAATTATATCAGGGGACCTCAGGGACTTGCCTTCTTCAGGTAAGTATGGGCTTCACGAACCCGAGGTACCCTAGTGATCTTTCTTTCCCATGGGGTTTACTGTCTTTGGTAAACACGGGTGACGCACTCCCGGGATACCCTAGCGATCCTTCTCTATTTTCGACCCTCCTTCTTGTCAA
The DNA here is from genome assembly GCA_019974015.1 of Nephila pilipes. Taxonomy (NCBI): domain Eukaryota; kingdom Metazoa; phylum Arthropoda; class Arachnida; order Araneae; family Nephilidae; genus Nephila; species Nephila pilipes. The sequence goes on from BMAW01075374.1 coordinate 107,576, forward strand.
CCACTTATCTATTTTTCAACTTCAAGTCTAGACCGCAGTTAAATCTTGTTTGGCGCAGCATAGCCATATCTGGCTCTTGCGCCAATAAACTTTACATTCACTCACTCACTCACACACAAAAAACTAACAACAAGCTGTTATATATATAGAGAGAGATCAGTTTTGAAGAAGATGGGAACGTGAATATCTTTTGCAACTTAGAAATGTTAATTGTGTTAAAAATATCAATATTTCTAGTGATTGTAATGTAAATGATGTTTTAATAAGTGATGTTAAAGCACCTTGTCAAGTGGGAGATTTTATAAAGTTATGGAAATTCACAAGGGTCGGAATTTAAAGGTAATTTTAACTGTAAAAACTTTACAGGAATCATTAAACATCCAATTCAACTTTTATGCCATCTTGGTTTTCATAAGTGCTTACCTTTAAAATATCTCGTATTTAATTTTGATATTGTTTGAAATGTGTTGCTATATAAGAGTTGTGTTTATATAATATAGAAGGAATTTAAAGCTTATAAGTTCTTAGAATGAATCGCATATTTTGTTTTTGAAATTGTCAGTAGAAGATTGTGTATTGTATTTTATTGTGTAAGAATATTTTATGTAATATTGACATGTGTAAAATTAATGTAGCTCACATGTATAATCTAGTTCAAAAATTTTGAAGATTGCCTTCATGAGGATGTGGTAACTTGAGTCCATATGATCTCCCTATGTAGAAAAATGTTAGTTGGCATTACATTCCAAGGGAGAGGGGAATGTCAGAAGGAAAAGAAAAATGCCCTCACATGGTCTTGTAAGATCGTGCCCTGGCTTTTGTCGAAGGTATGTCGTGTATATATGTATGTATGTCTCTCTGTCCTTTTTAATCCTGTGTTAGTCTGCTGTTTTTTCAAATATAATAAAAATTTATTATTTAAATTGAGTTTTTTCATGACTAAGTACTACCTCGAAAATTATACAGAGATGAAATGTGGAAAAATTGCCAAAAAAAAAAAAGGTATTTAAATTAATGAATTGTTAAAGATTGGCTCACAAATAAATCTCTTATGTTTAACATTTTTATTGCACCATTATGATGTTGAACTGAATTGGAGATCATTTCTGGTATGGGGAGTTCTGACTTGGATATATTTACATCTGTTATTTCAATTATAATAACTCAATATTTTTACTTTGAATGCTAAATTTTAAAATCAAAGAAGTTTTAACAAATACTCAAATGAAAATTTTAAGCAATTATATATCACACATACATAAAGTAGGACATATAATTGTATTTAACATATAGCTTGAGGCAAACTTCATATTATGTCTTGCCCTGTTCAATTTGATTATGACTTCTGGTGGGCCCTGTGAGGAAGTTAATGATAGGCTGCTCGCAACATACTTCCATTTTTTAACTTCGTATCTATTTGTATCATTTGAGTATTTGTATCATTTTGAGGTGGTGCGTCTCTACTTTCAAGTTCAGGATTAGCCACAATTTCTTTAGAAGTAACAGGTTGAATATTAATCAGTTTTTTCAAGAGAGGCTGTAGGTAGTATGCTTATGCTTTCAGAACTCTTATGTTTTAAAACCAACTACCTGAAATATAGATGTGAAGCTGGTAGCTAAAGTTCACCCTTCTTTCTTGTACCTGAATTTCAAATGACCATATGCGAACCTGCTGAATTGGATAACTTTAGCTGCTAACTATTTCAGTCTATTATGAATATCATTTGGGTGAGAAATAGAAATTGAGCATCTTTCATGTATTGGTAGTTTTGTTTTAGCTGACCTAGGTATTCAGCCCTGAATCTTAACTGCTTTCTCTCTCAAACACCGATAGTTATTAGGATAGTAACACATTATTTTGATAGTAACACTATTAATTCATGTGAATAATAACTTCAGATCGATTTTCTCTTTTGTGTATTTGAAAAGATTGATGGAAGCAATCTAAATATTATAGAGCAGAGATTCTGTAACTTTCAAACATTGAAACCCACTTTTTAGAAACTAAATCTATAGTGACCTATTTCATTCCTGGCATGTTGAATTTTTGTTCAGTCTAAAAGAGGTTTTATGTGTCAAGAAAGAATTTTAGTGAAAAAAAAAAAAATGTTTGCTATAAAATGTAATTTTACAAAAAAAAACTATCTCTAATAAGGGCTATGTGAAAAGGATTAACTTTTTTTTTTATGTTGATGCTGGCTATAAAGTCTAGGTCAATTCGAGTTATTTTTTGATGCAAGGAGCTCAACAATTGCAACTTGTTTCGGTACTTTTGGGAATGTAGGAATAAAAACCAACTTACAAAAGTGGGAAGATGTAAAAGGAGTTATCTTTAACTTTCATTTTAAATAATTGAAAAAGTTTGTTTCACAGGTAATCAAAATTTTGAAAATTTAGTATTTTCAAGTTTCAGTTTTATAATGTATTTTCGGATAGTTCAATAAGTTCTTCATTAGCTTTCAATGAGATGCCACTAGTAATGTTGCCCTGGATGGGATGTGCATGTTCTTTTTTTGATAGTTACCTATTTATTTTATAACAATGAAAAAATTTCTTTCAAAGCATTCAAATGTTTTGAAATCACTCTAATTATTCTTCCTGTTAGAAACAGTTGTGTCGTTTAATAACTCTCATATTTGTGGCCTTCAGTGTTGTTTTTCTATTAAAGCAATTTTTGTCAAACACTGCAAATACGTGTGTACCTCCCATGCCATATAAGTATACATTTAATTAAGTTTAGTGAATCTGTGTATTAAATATGAGAGCTTCAAAATAAATTTCAAATTGCCCTATGATTTTATTAATTCATTTCTGTCAGCCCAAAACAGTGTAATTTCTTCACAGAGCTATATAAGTCTTGTTAGCACTTACCCTCTCAATAGCTAACATACTTCCATATGCGGAAGTGATTTGTAGTTTTTCTCCCATCTCTCTACAAAGTTTTTCAATTATGCATGTTTGAAATGATCCTATTTTGCATAAATTCATTATTTTAACATCAATGTTCAAAACATTTTAAAATCATTTGCCATAGATATCAATATCATTGCTTCTCTGTGAATGTTGCAGCACATCCATGAAGCATTTAGACTAACTGCAAGCACTTGAATCACAAAACTTTTTACTGTGTACAACTTGTACACCATCTGTACATATCCCAACACATTTCATCTATCTATATCTTTGGATTTTATAATAATATCGAGAGTATTGAATATTTCTTTGTTAGTTTCTCAATTAATTGGTCCACAAAATAACATATCTTCATGAGTTTCGTTGTTCTATATGTAGCATATGAAGACAAACTGCTGATACAAACCTTTTACAGTATCCAGGCATGAGATAGATATACTTTTGGTAATTCTTTAAATCTCTGGTTTTCGGCTTTTCTGGTTTCTTTTCTATTTTTTCTGCTAACTGGAATATTTCATTAACTCTGCAGTCTACTATGTCGTTTGATTAGCTGCTTTGAATTCTGCAAATTATTTGGCCATTAATGTATTACAAAGATTCGAGAAAATAGATTTAAAAAACTTCTAATAGCACAAATAATTATGAACGGCATGCCTATGCAGATGGAATTGAACTTTTATGACATTGCTAGACATTGTAATATCAAAATGTTTATTTTTCTTTTATGCCTCTAATTTTGGGTGGAGTGTCTAAAACTTTAAAATTTTCCAAAAACTCCATAATTTTGTGCTCCATTCTTTAATTGATGTGCCTGTTTACTTTTCTATGAACAACTCTCCAAAAAGAACTGGAAGTTGATTGTGGGGAGGGGGAAACTCCAGAGGCTAGCTGCTGCATTTCATACCTCAATTGCATTGCATTTTAATCCCTTAATAAATGCTCATGTACAATAAATGGTGGGAGCAAATTAATTATGTTAACCATTTCCCAAATGCAACATTAACTTTATGTGACTAAGAAAGTTGACAGAATTTCTTTTTTAAAAAAAATCCTAAAAGAAAGTAAAAAGTATTTAAATGTAATTTCAAACTTATAGGAAAAAAAGCATTTCACTCATTCTCTTTTGTTCATTTCCACTAAATTGAAATTTTTCTTATTTTTGTGACCAAAGTTGCTGGCTCAAATTTACAATCTGAGAAAGGTGACCTTCCATCATCTGTACATTTAGATTTTAACTTTCTGAATGCGAACTCCATCTTCTACTTTTTTTTGTCTTTGTTTCTCTTTCATGTTCCCTTTCCACCTTCTTGCTTGGACATGGTCATTTCCTTTTATTTAGAGCAGTAAAGATTTTTTCTCTTGTCCTTTTAACTTTGTTTTTCTATTTTTATCTTTTGTTCTTTACTGCGTTTCTTCCAAGGTTACCAATATGTTCTGTTCCCTCTCTGCTCATTCTTCTTTTAAGATGTTCTTCCATGGTTTTCTCTCCTGAATTGCTTTTTTTTTTTTTTTTTTAAAGTTTATTTATGTAACTTGTGGTTCACTTAAGCTGCTGTTTAGTAATCACAGGCCTCTATTACCAGATGTTAGACTGCACATTCAAGGTCTTGTTGGGACACTCCAAAAATTGTTTCATAGTGGTGAGAAATGCTAGTTTAGTGTAAAGTAAGCTTCCATTAGTGTCAGAAGTTACTAATAACATCAAACTTAGCGATGAACATAATCTCTTTTGGTACTGTGATAAAAAAAAAAAATTACAGTGTTCTAATGTGTATATGCTGACTATGCTACTATCTATGTACATTGATTCATGTAATTTTTCAGTTACTTGCTGTTGGTGTAAAAGAATTTTTTAAGATAATAATTTAACTTAGAGGCATTAAGAGGACTTGCATTAACAGGAAACACTACCCATCCGTGTTAGTCAGAATAATTTCCATCCACCAATTAAAGATTTTTTCAAAAAAATCTTATCTCTTGAAGATTGACATTAAGTTTTGGTAATACATTACTTATATCCACTATAGCCTCAAATTTCCCAATGTGAAATCAGGTTAGAATTTGTGGAATGAATTCGTAATAATTAGGATCTTTTTTTCTAGGCATTTGCTTAGAGACATCAATTTTTCCCCCTCTTGTGGAAGTCTTAAATACTGGTCTTAGTTGTCAAGTTATCTTAGAATGTTTCCAATTGTTGCAGATAGTGACAGTTTATTGGATTTAATATATTTAGGCATTCATATCTTCTTTAAGGCAGCACTTTGACTACATAATGATAGATTTAAATCATCTTTAGTATTCTTTCATGTTGTAAGATGTGTGACCCCTTTTTCCTAGGTCAGAGGTGGGTAATGAATTGTTTTAGCTTAGGGACCACTTCGTGGAAGTGGAAGGCATACGGCAGGCTTCATTGTTTAAAATTATTGCTTGCATTAGTTAACTTTACATTTCAGAAAAGGTAAGCTGTATCATAAAAGTCTGTACATATAAATTAAATTAAATAGTGGCAGTTTTATTCAATTTATTTTTTGTGCAAATTTCATATATATAACTTCAAGCAGATTTACTTTTAAAATAGGTTAATGAGTCAAATTTAACCAATCACACTTATCTACAATTTTTTTAAAATCAGGCAATCAGATTGCTTGTTGAGATTCTCATCATAACCTGCTGTTTAATGTTTGTCAAAGAGCATTTATATTTACTCTTTTTGATCATCAAGCAAAAAAATTTTTGTTTACAAATATATGTAGATTTGAATGTAGAGAACATTTTTTCCAGCATATTTTTTCATACATGGAAGTTTTTCAATAGACAAACATTTTTAAAAGTCATCTTTAGTCACTGTATTAAACATTTATTTCACATTGTGATCTGACTGCAGATCATCACGATCCAGCTGCAGGTCATCGGGTGCTGTGTGAGTATCAGGGATGATGGTATATTTGATGCCTTTCTTACTTTTTTTTTTATTATTTCCTTTTTATTATCTAACAAAATTTCATTTAACTTTTCAAATTCAACATTTTCTTTAGTAATCAATATTTGAAGCTATCAGCTCTTTTCTCTATCTGCACTCAGTTAACTATATCATTCCCTTTGTTTAAGCCTAAAATTGCATATCATTCCCTTTGTTTAAGCCTAAAATTGCATATTATTAGTTAAGTATCACAATATGTATTTGAATCTGTTAAATACGCCTTAGATACCTCTATGACAATTTTTTACACCAATGCCTCACATATTCTAACATAATTATAGTTTTGATTAACTTGTAAAAAATTTTTAAACGAACATTCAGTTCTTTGCCTCTTAACGGGATTTTAATAATGCTATTTCATTTTAATATGCAGTGGCTTACTTTTGTTTTCAGAAACTTGCTTTTTTCAAATTTTTTTTATTAAATATCAAACTCTGTAGTGTTAATTATTGATTTTCATGTATGCATTTTAAAATATTTTCAGATTCGAAATGAAATTGTCTAGAATTTAACAGCAACAAAGTAACAAGTAATATCATTCTTTTAGAAATTTAATTCTCAGCATTTTGAAAAGTGGTAAAATTATAAGAAAGTATTACAGAAGTAATTGCGTAAATTATTTTTTCAGCCCTTTTTGATATTACAATATGGCGGGAATTGAGTGGAATCAAGTGGATAACTTTATCAAAATGAAACATACATTTTACACTAATAGCAAAAAAAATCATAGTTTTTTTTTTATCAATCAAACAAAACCTTCAATTTATACTTATAACTTTTCATTTAATGACAAGAAAGATCTGAATTAAAATTTAATCCTAAATTTCTTTTTTGTGTCTTTCGAATCATGTATAAGATACAGTGATCAAAGCAGAGCAAAACGAAATTATTTGCTGTAAATTCACAAGATCTCAAGTAAATCTACAAGAAAGAGTAAATTATGCATAACATACCTCAAAATTATATACAACTAAGATATCTCTATTTTTCCATCATTGTCCTACTACAATTTTCCTAGCTCTTGATGTTGCTTTTGTTTCGTTTCCTGGTAAATTTTTTTATAATTCTTTATCATCTGATTGTAAAGTTAAAATTGGTGATAGAACAAAATTGTGGAGATTGACTCGATATTGGACAATTTTCCTTGAGCTTTCGTCAAAAGTGTAGTAAAAGAAATAAGCCAAAATGTGTCAATATGGCACAGCTAATTTGTGGTAAGTGTCAAGATATTTATGTGAATCTATTTCCTGTGTCCTGTTTTCCTGTATAAGTTGTCCTATTTTTAAAAAAATTGTGATAGTTATATTTTTTATAATGTTATAAAAACAATTATAGTACATGTGTGTGTGTGGGAGGGGGAATTTAAGTCAGTCTTTCAATATTTAATGCATATTTTTGACAATTGAATGCCATTAATGTGAGTGTCCAGGAATAAATTTGGAATTTTGTAATATGAAGAAAGTAGTATAAATTTTACTTAAAATTTTATAAATGCATAAGCATATAGAAGAAACTTGTTTTTAATATGTACATTAATTTTTTCCCTAGATGTTTTGTTTTCGACATTCTTGAAGAATGAATTCTTGTGGATCTTGTTACTTGAAGTAAGAGGCAAGAAGATTCTAGCAAAATCTTCAAAACATACACACTGCAAACCAGTAAAAAACGTGTGGCATCTAAAATTCTAATTTACTCCGACAAATGAGTATTGTTTATGCAGTGATTTAAGGCTTTCGAAAAAGAACTTCGAACAGTAATTTAATAGATGACAATTCTATATGTGACAGGTTTTTAAAATGAAAACAAACAGGTTACAATGAATGATTACAAAATTGGAAATTTTTCAGCTGTTCAAAAAGTTAATGAAAGTATAACTGCTTCAAAATCCAACGAAAGAATTACTTATGGAACAAAAGAACAAAAAATACGATCTCCAAAGAGAAAAATTTTAGTTAAAAATATTGTTCCTTCAGAATCAAATCATAAATCAAAAATCATAAAACCTGAAAGTGAAGCTTCAAACCCCAAATGTAAATTCTTTGAAATTAATATGAATAAATATAAAAAAAAGGAATTAGAAATTACTTCTGTTAACCATGAAAACTTAAAGAATAATTTAGTTGATGAATCACAACCAGTTATCAAGAAATTGAAAAGAAATGTTTCTGTATCAACTGGGACATTAAGTCATGATAACGATAATACCCATGATGTAAAACATAATGACGTACTGTTTGATAAAAATTCTAAAGATGCTGGTGATCGTAATGTGGATAGTACAAATGACATTTATAAAGCATTTTCATTTCATGATCATATTGAAAAATTTGTTGATAAACGTGAAAATGAATCAAATGTTTTAAATTCTTATGAAGACATTGAAAAAGTAAATGAATTGCATGCAGTAAACAACATGCATGAAATCGCAAAAAACACTTTTGGCATTTCAAATATGAATTCGTCTTCACAAGAGCATCTTTTACGTTGTAACATTGTACATGATTGTATCATTGAAATTTTAAATGCAGCTTCTTTAAATTCTTTGGAAACTGACATTCATGGTGATAAGGATAATTCCAAATGTGATTTTAATTGTAAAACTTGTCTTCAAGTTATAGATACGCTGCCAGTAATTGAAGCAACTCTGCTTTCAAAGCCAAAGAAAAATGAAGGCCCCTCTTGTGAGATTGACAGTAAACAATCTAAATTTATGAAAGAAGATGTACGGAGTGATTCTAATAACAAATTCATAACTTCTGTACCATCTTTTGATCGTACAAATAATGCAACATTACCATCTAATTTTCAAATAGTTGGTAATGGAAAAAATATGACACAAATATTTGCTTGTTCTGTTAAAGATGCAAAATATCAAAATGAATCTTTTTCAGAGAATATTTGCAATAGCTCAACAAATTTAAAGCAATTTCATTCACCGGAGGTAAACCGTGCCAATAATTTCTTGCATATAAAATCTGAAACCAATTCCCAACGTCCTCTTCAAATTGATTGCTTTGCATCAAATGCGAATACAGGACTTGCTACTAATGTAGACTTAAAATTTTTTGAATCTCCTTCAAATAACTCTACATCTCAAGATATTCCAAATACGCAATTTTCCAAGTCAGAAATAAAGAATAATTTTGATATAAACAATTTCGGGAATGCCTCATCTGAATTATTTATCAATTATTGCAAAAAGTTTCCCCATAAAAATATTGAAGTACCTTTGTTTCCTGATAAATGTAAAGCATGTAAACGCCCTTTACTTTTTCAATATTGTGATTTACCTATCCATAAAGAAAAATTGGTCTTTCCTGATAATATCTTTTCTTTGTTATTATCCTGTAAGTTATGTGGCGAAAAACATTCCTTGGATAAAGATAAGTTAGTAGAATTTTATATTGATATGAACAAGAAGTTTTCAACTTCATCTAGTGGCAGAAAGCATCTCTTGGATAAATATAAATTAGCAGAATTTCATAAAGATAAGAGCATCAAGAATTCAGCAGAATTTCATAAAGATAAGAGCATCAAGAATTCAGC
>BMAW01075374.1:117272-144708 GCA_019974015.1 Nephila pilipes
CAGATTAATGCACCATGTAACTTAAAATATACTACTTGTACAGAACCTAGTGATATCTATGAAATATCTGAAAATGGTCCAAAATATTTTTGTAGTTATTGTTACAAAAATTTAACGAAAGACTTCATCGCAAATCATCTTTTAGAATGTAAAAAGTCATCTGAAATTCAGAATACTATTAATGTTTTTAAAATATCATGATTTTTTTTTCATACATTTCTATTTAACTTTACACCAAGTGTATGGAGTTTCAAGTACGGTGCAATGAGTCATCAAATGTCCTACCCATTTTTCTGTTGTATATTTTATTCATCACTTCGGTGTAAAGTTTTAAAAAGAGTATAGCTAGGTTTTTACACAATTATTACAATAGTTAAAAATTAAATTTTTATTGACCAAGGAAAATTTAAAATTTTGATTAGACGTTCTATTTTGCTGTTCAATGTTCAGTTGAGAAAAGCAAAATTAATTCTTAGAATTATAATTTTTTTACTAATGTAAATATAGCTGGATTTAAATTTCATTAAAGTATTACTCTATTGTTTGGAAAATTAGTATTTGTTGATTTAAGACCGTTCTGAGTAGAATTTGAGGAAATGGAATGAGTGCTCATAAAATCGTCAATTATAATTTACTGGCAAAAAATGTAGGACTTGCTGTAATTGTTAAATCTTAAATTAGTTAATTCTGAATTTCTGAAGATGTACATACTGTTATAGATATTGTTTTCAATTATATTTGAACATAGTATTATTGATTGATAAGATTATAATAATTTTAAAATAAATACGAAAATCTTTTTTGGATTTATATAATATTAAAAACTCAGTAGAACTTCATTTTGTTGATTTTTATTATACTATTATAAAAATGCATTTTCATACACTTTCATGTTCACTTACCTTATGTCTTTTTCAATGTTTTTATTATCTAAAGGTAAAGTGATTTTTGCAAAATATTCTAATTTTTAATAGAATGTGATTTTTCAATAATTCTCAAAAATCTTAGTTTTAACTGTGTGTGTGGAGGGGGCATCTATATCTATATGACTGAAAGAATAAAATTTTTAGATTAGTTTTACAATCCCATAAACATTTTTTATATGTCTGGATGTCAAAAAAATTTCGGTTTTAGATTGTTATAAAAATCATTCTACAGTAAATTGATTAATTTTATTTAGTACTCAAAATTCCATTCGCATTTTTTTAAAAATTTAAGTACAATACAAAAGAACTGTACTTATAAAGATGTATATGATGCATTAATAAAATGCATGGGATAGACTATATTTTAAAACTATTGAAACATATCAATAGTTTTAAAACTCTGAAGTTTTTATATCTTATATATAATTAGTACTTGTAAATAAATTAAACAGAAAATATATTTTTATTGATAAGTTGACATTAGTGTTTAATTCTTTGTCATGCATTTTTTGAATTGCTATTATAAACAAATAGATAAAATATTACGAAATGAAGTTTCATTAAATTTAGACGATTACATCTCTTTATATTCTAACATACAATGACTTTTGTTTACTTGTCCTCAAATGTGTCTGCTAATTTTGCTAATGAATGAGATATACAGCATTCTTCTTGACAGACAATTCCAAAGACCTGACCAAGTGAGGTCAACTGGGTGAGGTTGACTGAAACTGGGCATCAACATATTCTGTATAAATCTGTTCAGAACATTACTGAAATAATGTACAGTATAGATGTTGCTCACAAAGGCCAATGCTAGCATCGATTTGTGCAAGTGTGATTTGTGTGGCAAAAACGTGATTTTATGTCGTCATCATCCACAATCCAATGATCATTTTTTTAAAAAAAATTTACTGGTACGTATTTTTTTTAAATGTAAATAAGGTTTTACATTGTTCTGAATGTCTAGTTAGTGTGATGCATTAGCCATTAAATAAAATTCCTACTTTGTCAAGTATATGTTTTCTCTTTAAGTTCCTTTTTATACAGGGTGTTTACAAAAAATACCTCAACTTTGAATTCACAATAACACTTTAAAATATATAAACATTCAGTGTTGCCATAATCCAAAACATGAACGATATCTAGTTGTACCATTCAGTGAATTGGTTGCAAAGCAAATTTCTACCTTACATTTGCCAATGTATTTTTTTTTTATAATCATTGCCCCCCCGATTTATTCCTTGTGATTTTTTCCCTTTGGAATTACTTAAAAGTGTTCCCCCCTCCTCCACTGCTGGCAAGCGAAGAGAAACTAAAAATGCAGCTATTCAAACTGTAACACTGAATATGTTGGAAAAAGTGTGGGATGAGTTCTATTATCATTTGGATATTGGTCATATCCCATCAATGGTGCACATTGAATATTTATAATTTCATAAACTTTAAACTGTTTTTTTTTTTTTTTTTTTAAGCTTAATTTGTCCCAAAAGATTGTAATAGTCGATATTCAAAGTTGGGATGTTCTTTTGTAAAAGCATCTTGTGAAATGGTGCTTATCATATTAATCAATAAATTTATTTCTATAGAATTTGTTATGTTAAAAAAAATCTACTCAAAATATGTGATAAAATCACTTAACTTAAAAATTTTATTACGAGAAGAGAATTGTTTTTGCTGCTCCATTTTAACTGTTTTTAAGTGAATTTTTCAGGATATTTGTCATTAAAGATTGTATCAAAACAGGCGTAGATTTAAAATTATTTAAATGTGTGATTTTTTTTTTTATTATAATGTATCATTCGCAACCAATAACAAAATCTAGCATGCTATGTTTGTATTTGGTTCCACTTGATAAGAATTTATAACAGAACTTTAAATTACTTTCTAAAATCTGTAAAATGTTGTATTTGATATCAAGAACGTTATGTGATGAAAGATATGACCGAATTTAATGTGTAACAGTTTCATTGTTTTACATTATTTTTTTGTAATATTGATTAAAGTGCTGGAAAATCCAAACTGTAATAAAACTACAAATTTTCAATATTTATTTCAATTTGATAGATGCAAATTGATCAATGTGTTTTTATATTGTTTACAGTATATTGGCTGTAGTAATCACTAAAAATTTATTTAGAACATCTTACAATTTTAAATCTATTTTTATTTAAATAAAAACGAACTGTAAATTTCAAAAATTTATCTTATTTGCTACAGTGGAGTGTATAAGGAAAAAAAAAATGTTACTATTTTAAAATGACAAGACTTTTTTTAAAGAATCGTCCAAACAATGCCTCTGAGGAGCTTTTCTTTACGAGATTTGCGACTTCGAAATACCTTTGAGTGTTCTTCTTTCCTATGATTTTTGCTGAGTTTGGTTAACAAGTGTGACACATCATTAGATATACACAATGATCTTTCTCCACTTCGACTCTCCTTGTAATTTAATTCTTTCCATTTATCTTCCTTTCTTTATTTCAAGGGCTCATCTTGGGGCAAGAGTTAGGGCGGTTGCTGTAGGTAAGGGGTTGTCGTGGGTTTTGAGTCCCAACATCATTAACGACCCATCTTGTAGTACAGCTAAAACATGTTATAACTGCCATCTCTCAAAAGTTTTCCCTTTGGGAATCAAGGAAGGTGGAGTGCTCCAGCCGAAATGACGTCCTCGTCGCTTGACTGTGGTTCAAAACTACATGGGGTCCTTCATCACAACCTTCATTGCTTCTAAGTGCACTTTAGTAACTAGCCAATCAAACGTTTAAGATATGGGACACCAATTTCCTGAGGTGTCCTAGTATAATATATATATTAGAGTTCAATTTACAGGTTCTCATTAAAAATATTTTAGTTCACTTAGTGATTATTCTTTTAAATATTTTTTCCCCAGTTTTGGTGTTTAGATACTTTTAAAATATACATATATTTCTACAAAAAAGACCAGATCAGTTTTGGCATGTTTGCTAAGTACTATTCGAAGAAAGCAATATCTTGGTAATTTGAAAGGCCCCATGCAGAGACATACTAACTTCTCAGAATACTTGTGTTCCTTTTGACCTTTACTTCTTCATAAAGCAAAAAAAAAAAAAAAAAAAAATTCAAGCAAGTGCACTTCTGTAGTTTGATTGGCGATTATTTTTGCAGAATTCTGAGCTCTGAGAATTTGTAATACTTGTACATTGTTATAGAGTTCCATTGCAGTAAGCTATGCCTAAAATGAACTGATGAATCATCACCCAAATCTATGATGCATACTTTAATGTTACGTCTTCTAAATAAGTGCCAAACCTGATGATAGTCAATGGACTAGTGGTTTCACTGTGTTGCGCTTCTTGAAAGAGCACTGGCAAGAATTTTACTTCCCTATGGATCCATTTATTTCTTTCTCTGCCAACATGGAGACCTTCATCTCTCAAACAACAGTAAATGTAATGTTAATTGAAAAATCAATCGGCTATTATGTAACAATATTTTTGGGATAGTATGTGAGGTTTATCTATTGAAAAACGTGTTGGAGATAATTTGTTTCACATGCAGAACAAAGAGTGAAATTAAAATCAATATCAAATATTAAATAATCGTAATTCATTAAATCAATCTCTCGAAGTAATATCGGAACTGAGCTCTTAAACGATACTGTGAATGACGTGTTGATTACAATTGAAAACCATAATGTCTGTGCTGCCCATTAAATAACAAGAGGCTGCTCATAACCTTTCAATCAATCATTCGAATGCAAAGAATACATTCGAATCATTCTGCCGTAAGATGCAAACTTTACCAAAAAGTACATTACTTTTCTACTTTCAATAAACAACAAAATTTTTTCTGTTATCCATAAAAGTAATTTACCCAAAATGTATCATTTGTTTATATATCCAAATCCTTTGGACTACCTCAAGAGTTAGGGCATTCTGCACAAGTTAACTGTGTCAAACTGGAGGCATCCTATTGATTTCCCCCCTTTCCTCTGAGGTTTACTGTTTTTTGGTAAAGATGGGTGACGCACCCTCCCGATATCCTAGCAATCCTTCTCTATTTTTGGCCCTTCTTGTCAACTAATTTTTATCTTTTTTTCACTTTTTCAAACATCTAGATAACAGTTACACCTTGTTTGGTGTGGTATAGCCATATTTGGCTATTGCACCATTCAATATCTCATCATTCATTCTCTGAGATTCTGCGATTAATAAAGTGTTCGAATATTTCAAATTGAAAACTTTATTGCCTTCAAAAATCTTTTTGTGGCTTGGAATCTTAAAAATGTCTTATTCCTACTACTCATCAATTCGTTACTGAAAACATTAAAAATATAACAATAAAACAGAAATTGTCTATGCTGTCTTTCGAAGATCAGATTTTGCCACTGAAGACACTATTTTTTTTTTTAAAAAAATAATTATTTATTGTTCAATTACATATTTGAATTAAAGAAAAGGATAAAATTATCTAAGTGGGGAAAATAATATTCTTTTTGCATATTAAAATTAAACAAATTTTTAATTTGAATATATTTTAAGCTAAATATAATTATTGCCTCTATCAAAATGAATTTTTACTATGTTTTTATTTCAGTCAAATGAAAAAAAATTTAGGAGAAATGTATTTCAACATATTTTTGGAAATTAAGTTCCGCTACTGGTGAAAGCAGGCATCAAACATATACGCAAAAACTTTGACGGTAAAATTTTGAAAAATGGTTGGATGATCATTTTGTTGTTGACTAATACAACAGCCCCTTTAATGGTTAATAATAGTTACATCATACACAATTACATTTCATTGGACATCTTCTCGACGAAAAATTCAAGACCAGTGGCAAAAACGATCAAACTGTGAAATTAATAGTATACCGTTTCACATGCATAAAAACCTATTTCCCACTGAAAGTCTATCATGTAGACTTCTAGTCCTTTTTAACATGTTAACGAATTGGACATGAAGGACTTGCACGTAAATATTTCTTTCATTGAATTTACCTACAAACTGGAAGACACATCTCGACTGAATGTATTCCTTTTAACTCAGTAGATTTTAAACATTTTAAATCACGCTCTTTAACTTTAATTAACTTGGCCGCAATGAATCTAACTACAAATTTTTCACTTTATGTTTGGCATCTTTTCCCGTACATTTAATTTTATAAAGATCATATCCTGTATTTTATCTATTTCCAAAGCTGGAATTTGAAATTGTTTTACGTGATAAAGTAAGGTTTTTATGTTGGGTGCAATATGTTCCGTGAGGACTCATTGTTATTGAATATCTGCTAACCATTAAAATAATTTTTGATTTCATATTCCCTTGTTTTTGCACGTTTCAGGTCTTAAAACTCGTGTTTGTTTGACATGATATATTTGCTTTTTTTTTTTCTCTCTCTCTCTCCTTTTACAATTTGGCCAAAAAGAAAAGGGGAAAAAAAAAAAGATTGTCCAAAGTAGTCTGTCATATAAACAGCTCAGAATTTTAATTCCAGAATAAAAATAATAAGTCTCTACTGTCTGCGAATGTATTGAGTTGTAATTCTAAAATTTACTTCAGTAATTGGTACTACATAGCATGGTGTATTAAAATCTAAATAATTTTATATCTGAATTATATGATAATAAAGACAGTAGATACTCAAAAAAATTAATGAAAATTTTAAAATATGCACATAAACAGATTTATTTTTGGACATGGTTCATATTCGTACTGCTTATAAGATGCTGAAATTGTTATACATTTCACTTTTTATAGAATTCGCAAACAAAAATTGATAAAGCACTCTTATTGGGTTTCATATATTTGATTTCTTTGGAAAACAGTTAATGTAATTTTTAATTCTTTTTAGCATGGCAGTAGGGATAGACTCTTTGGGACACCCTACGCCCTGAGGAGCTTGCATTTTAAGCAGGTATAGGAATCACGACACCGAGAAACCCAAGTGATCTTTTTTTTTTTTCTTATGGAGTTTTGTGTCTTAGGTAAACACAAATGATACAACCCTGGGATGATGCCCTAACCATCCACCTTAATTTTCGACCCTCATTGTCAACCAATTTTTGTCGTTTCTTCAAACGTCTAGATTACAGTTTCATATTGCTTGATGCAACATAGCCTTATCTGGCTCTTATGTCATTAAACTTCACCATTACTCTCTCATTGGGACACCTCATAAACTTCGATCTTGAACTTCAAAGCATTTGTTTGAAACCATTATTACATAAAAATCTACTGTCAATATACCATTTTTACGTAAGCTGTATCAGATAGTGCAATTTTTCAAGAATCAAATATTTTTTGTATCAAAAATTTGAATTATTGAGATAAAAATGTATGTAGGCTAAAAGATATATAAATATGAAGATAATATTTGTTGAAATGGAGAAATATATCTATATGTAAATATATCAGGATATATATATTGCATCGGTCTATTAACATTGTATATGATTTTCCATTTTGATCTTATAATATCTTGAATAATTTCATAAATTAAATCTTTTTTGAAGTATTAAAATTTTTGTATAAATCATGTAAAGTTTTTAAACTTTTTCATTTTAAAAGATATTTTATTTTCATTTTTATATATTCATCATATTCTGGTATTAAAATTTTAACATGTATATGTTTTTGTTGGATGATAAATCAATTTATCTTTTTCAATTTCTTAAAAAAAATTCAAACCTTTTATTCTAACTTATAGAAATATTGATCTCCTTTTTATATTAGTAACCTCTTGAGGCCCTCTTTATTGAATTAACAAAATTATTTCTGGAACTTGTTTCCATCTCTGATTTTAAAAAACGATGCAACACTCATTTCTGTGCTGACGTAACCACGCGCGCTATTTTCCGTCTTGGCCGAGAAGTAAACTCGTACTTGAGTAAAAAATTAGTGGCCGCTGCAGGCGGTTTTCATCGAGTCACGAGTTCGAGCCTTGACGCCACTAAAGACCCGCCGGGGCTTTTGCACGTCAAATCTGCTGGGGCCTAAAGTCCTCCCGTTGTCATGGTGTGGAAGTTTGGAGAGCGAGATGCCAGCTCAGGTATCGTCCTCATCACTTGAGCGAAGTTCAAAATTTTGAGATCCGTTGCCAATAGCCCTCGTGTTGCTTCTAGTGCGACGTTAATAAAACCAAACCACTGGTAAAAATTTCTAAATTGATCAAATGAATTCAAACATTCATTACTCTTAACGACTGGTTCCCCCCCCCTGAATATATGAGTATCAAATATGATATCACCAAGATGTCTCTCATATATAATTATTATTATTATATAAGTTATATTTAAGTGAACTGTGTATAAATATTTTGAATGATAAAAATCTTAAATTGAAAAGGTTTAAAAATTTCACTTGGTTTATACGAAATTATAATTTGGATCTCTCACGAATGAAACTATTGAAGGTATCGGATCGAAATAAATGATATTTTGTACTAAAGGTGTATATCCTGATACGTATAAAAACACATTCATCGTTTTGCATATTTAATTTATAAACGCTTCAGCTTTAAAATGAAAACGAAAGAAATTTTTTTTTTGATTTTTATATTGATTGCTGTATTTCATACCATTTGTAGTGTTGTATTAATGTTGTAAAATAAATGTCTTATTGATGTGTTTAATCGAGTATCAAATGTTGTAAAATAAATGTCTTATTGATGTGTTTAATCGAGTATCAAATATTGTAAAATAAATGTCTTATTGATGTGTTTAATGGAGTATCATATAAATGTGTCTAAATGAGTGTCATATTAATGTCAAAATATGTGAACTAACTTTACAAAATCAGCAAATCTATTCGGATCAAAGAAGAAATGTGGGTAACATCTCATCGGTGAAGCAGTGTCAATGGAATGCATTGGTGAATTTTCTGTTTAAGGATTCGAATTTTAAAATGCTACATCTGCACTGTGAAAGAAAAGAATTGTAGCTTTTGAAAGCTTTTTGTGAAGGAGAGGAAATGCTGATTTTTATTTTTTTTGTAGTAATGAGAGTTATTAAATATTAGAATTTTCATTTGTACTAGAAATTGTATTGTTAATGTGTTCATGCTCTGTATTGTTTTTATTTCTAAAAAACGTGTATGTTTTTTTTTTTTTTTTTCATTTTAAGTAATGTATGCATTAAAGTGTGTCTATAAATTAACGTGTCTGTCTCATTTTTTTCATTTAATCCCTTTCCGTTATTTTCCAAGGAACTCCATCTACACATTCTATAATAAAATCTTTTTGCTGATTTCTAATGGATTGTTTTAACATCCTTAAATTTGCTACTAGTAATCGCTGTATCATGCAGCATTCTATGGTGTGACACATTCTATAATCTGATACTGATCAACTCTTCTATTTTGGGGAATCGAGTTTATAGTTCGTATAGATTCAGGGAAGTAGAATCGGATGAATTAGGAGCTAAAATCTCCTGGGAACAGTTTCTGTTGCTTTTATAAAATATGCAAAATATAATACTACTCTACAGAATCCACGTATTGGTGAATTATTGCTAATGATTTTTTGAAGAAGATATCGGACTAAAGGAAGCGATGTGATATCAAATACTTGTATAAACAGTAACGCTCATACTTGCCATTGAATAACTTGTTTTAGCTGTTGCTGTATTGTATTAATTTTCTTTTTGTACTGTTTTTTTTTATATATATATAAATATCAAAATATTCAATTAAATTAATGACCAATGTTTAAATTTAATTTTTAGTTGCTATTGCTGAAGACTTAGTCTTTATATATGTATTATTTCATTGACGTTTTTTTTCCCAATAATATAATGATTTCAGTCCTTGGAATAAACCATTCAATTTTTAGTAAACTTTCATTAGATTATATTAAAAAGGTGGGGATATGCTTTTCTTTTTTTTTTTAAGCCATACTTATTCATCTATCATCAATTTTACCATTAATAGAATATTTAATTTTTTGTTATAGATTTTTTTGGAATTTTTTTTATTTTTTATTTAGGGGAAGTAAAACTTTTATCTTTATATATCCTTTATTTCAATTTTATAATGACTGAACTCCAATTTTAGACGTGTATGTAATTTTTCTTTATACAATCTTATTATAAAATCTTAGATTTAAATCTTTTTAAGTTACAGGGGAAAGTTTTAAAAAAAATTGAGCTCATCGATTTATTTGATAGAAATGTTTTTAATGCTTGCACATTCTTTATGATCTCGTAACTGATTAATTCATATTTAAATTCCTTACCTTTCAAATTATTAACTAAAAATTCTTTTATGTTAAAAAAAAAATATTGAGGTGTCAGTTTTGGAAAATCATTCTCATATACCTGTAAACCATTCAATTTTTCGCACTACTTAATTAATTTGCACATTAAAGGACTTTCATCAAAAAAATAAAGTTCATGATTAAAACAAATAATATTTCTTAATTATTTAGAAGTTTATAAAGTATCAGAGTTATTTCACAATAATTTATTTTAAATAAATTTATTTAACTAGACGCTTTCAATACTTTTAAAACAAAAGTTCTTACCCAAAGAAATAAGTTTTTGTTGAAGTTTTGATTTTTATTGCCAATGATTAAATTTCTTCATTTTATTAAATTAATTTATGCTCTGGTTTTTATATATATAATTGTTTGTTTCCTTTTTAAGTCATATGCATTTCCGACACCAAATTTGCTCAGTTTGCCGATTTCATTTGCAGTTTTTTTGCTCAATACTGGAACATTGTTTTTCTTCCAAGTTTTTTTTTTATCTTAGTTTTTAATTTCATTGTTTTATTTTGAAAACAAATTACACATTTCTTTATATTAATTTGAAATTAAATAATCAATGTCTGACGATGTAGGTTTTACATTTATTTCATTCCTCTTTTTACGAGGATTTTGTTTTATGAATAAGTTCTTTATCATCTATTTATTTTCGGTATAAACAACATTGTGAAAGAGCTTTCAAAGCTTCAATAACATATCTAAGATCAGCTTCAAATTGCCATTTAAAATTAATATTTTCCAAGTTAAAAATACATATTTCGTCTTAATCTGTAATTTATTTCGATGTGAGGAATCAGTATATAATTTTTTTTTTTCCCTTAAGAATTTTACAAATACGTGGAATTTATTTTGTGGATTTCAGAATCATTTTGATATGGATTTAAATTTTAAATGCTTTATAAAGAAAAAAAAAAATTACAATGATGCAGCATTGCATTAATTGAAAAATCTGTTTATTTATTTTAATGTATATTTAAATATCAGTTTCAAATATATTTTCTATTTTGAAAGATATATCTATGATTTATGCATTTATTTGTATTAGAAAGCCGTGATTTTCTGTATTTATCCATGACCCGTGTGGTGACCGGGGATGACAGAATAGTCTCACTGTAGCTCATGCATGTCGTAAAAGGCGACTAAAATGGGTACCCAGCGTCTGGGGGTATAGCCGGGCACCCTGCCCCTGGGGATTATATCAAGGGATCTCAGGGACTTGCCTTCTTCAGGTAAGTACGGGCTTCATGAACCCGAGGTACCCTAGTGATCTTTTTCTTTCCCATGGGGTTTACTGTCTTTGGTAAACACGGGTGACGCACTCCCGGGATACCCTAGCGATCCTTCTCTATTTTCGACCCTCCTTCTTGTCAACCACTTATCTTTTTTTCAACTTCACGTCTAGACCACAGTTTAATCTTGTTTGGCGCAGCATAGCCATATCTGGCTCTTGCGCCAATAAACCTTACATTCACTCACTCACTCACTCACTGTATTTATCCATTCATCTAACATACACCTCAAATAATTTTTCTCTTGGCATCAGCGACATACCCGGGGGGGTGTGTGCAAAGGGACGTATATATATATTGTAAATTTAAGTAATGTTTTTGCTTTCTTTTAGACTAAATTAATAATTGAATACTTTTAAATTACCAGTTTTAGTTTTACATTTTAAGAATCCTTTAAGTAATATATTGCTATAGTTAAGTAATTCATTATAAATTTACATACATTGTGAAGGGTTCAACTCAAAATAAATAATCATTCTTTAAAATTTAATTTATTACCACACGACGTCACAGAACAGCACAAGTAGACGAATATTACAGAATACATAAAACATTTAGAATAGTTAAGGTAAACATTTCACTACAGTAACACACGCTCAACACAAGAGCTTCGAGAAAAAAAATACACAATTCTACTGCCTATCTGCCACACTCAACGTTCCTTTCTGATCCCAACGGATAGGATTGGCGCCAATCTTATGAAACTCTTTTTTTTACCACCCAAAACCGGTTACGGCCGCATCACAGCAGTATCGAGAGGCGGCTTTGTGCTGCCATCTATCCTAGGATTGGTTAATTATGTTTACACTATTAAGGTCGAGAAAGGTAACCGACAATAATAACGTCCTAAAATAGAAAACGGTATTATTAGTTCACAGACCGATGATAGTTTACAAAGTATAGTAAATGAACCCAATGGTGAAAGTTTTTCAAATACCAGTTGTCAGAAAGACATGGTAGAAATTCCTATTAACAGTATTGCTCATGACGCTTCTGGCATTATTGATATTAAGAAAACCCTTAGACCCAATATACCTAATAACTTTGATAGCATTGTAAAAAAATGTTATAACATTTTGTGCCCAAATTTCTGTAAACGTCTCGTCTATAAAGACTCGTGCCTCGAGGGACGTTCAATAAGTCTTCAGAAATTCCAAGAGATGGCACTTGTAGCATCGAAAAGGGTTTGTTTTTAGTTTGCTTCAGGATTCACTAGACAGCTGCCTGAGTCCCAGTTATCAAGACGCTTTTCACCTTTCGAAAATTCTTCGTCATAAGTTTTCAGACCATATTCGCCCTTTTTTTTTTTAAAAAAAAAAAAAAGATTTCCCAAATGCAAACCAAAGTTTGATTTTTGCTTGATTTCCGATGGATAATGATGAATCCAGGTCTCACTGAGAGTGACAACTCAATGCGGCAGCAATAAAGTTTTGATTTGTCAGCAAATGACTACCAAATCAAAAATAACTTATGAACCAATGGGTCAAATTTGTTTCGGCTCCGATTAACAGATGGCAACATCCAATGGTAACGTCAGTTTACCTTAATGATGTCATCAATCTTCAAATACAACCTCTTTTTGAATCACCCTTGTAATGTTAAGTTAAATGAACTTCCTATTATTCCTTTTGATCCCGATAGTGGGATGAAAATCGAATTCTTGTTAACTTATTTTAATCAAAGATGAGACATTGAAATTGAAAACTATATCTAAGTTTTTGAAAGATTCAGCGTTAACCCAATATATTAATTTTTATTTACATGTTTCTCTTTTTCATGATCTTCGCTGTGTTTTAATTGAAAAATTTTTGGCACCCATTGTAATCAACTTTACATATTTCTCAGAACATAAATTTACCCAAAATGAGTAGAATATTTTCACAAAAAACTAAATTGTGGGAGACACAGCTGGAACTTTCACCTCAATTAGTTTTAGAAGTTTTAACAGATGGGTTGACTACATATTTGAATATATAAGCATTAATTAGTAATAATAAACCCACTTAACTCTCCCGTCAGAATTGCTTATAGTAGTTACTAAACTTTTGAAAATACTAGAGTCTACTCCTGAACCAAATAAGGGCAGAAATAATGAAACCACAATAAGAGTTAGACAAAATTTTAACTTTAGACCACATACGTAAACAGGCAACAACCCACATTTAAACCTTAAGCAGCAAATTATTTCAGGCCAAATTTCCAAAATTACTCGAGGTCACGTACAAATAATTTCATTAATCCTCGTCCAAATCTTAGAAATACAGGATTTTAAACAAATCGTAATCCTCACTTTCAGCATGGATTACCAACTTCCTCCTATGGAATTTGTACAAGACAAGGCATTTTAAATGCATATCAACATTGGGTACAAATGTGTCCTTTGAGACAACCAAATGTTTCGAGTAACTTATCAGTGAATAACTCAGTTTACCCATGCACAGGAAACCCTGTTAGTTCTGAACAAAGTTCATTGGAAAGTCAAACCACCTCCACCGAGGCCCATGGCCAACTACAATGACAATTACTAGTGTCCTATCAACCAATTCACATACTCCAACGTTTCTAAGTCTAGGTAATTTGAAATATTTATCTATTTCTTGTGGCAATAAGTGAGAATCTACTCTCTCACTTATTTCTACAGATATTGTCGACAAATTTAACTTACCGCGGAAAAAGACTAGAGCTATTAAAGAAAACCCATGAAAAATTCCATTTCAGACAAATGTGTGACACTATTTAAAAATTAGAGACATAAACAAACAAATAAAAATTATATATTATTGAAAATCCCTTATTTTATATCATCTTTGGACAATCAGATTGCAGCCCTAATAAGTTAATCGTAGATTGTAGTAAAAATTATAATAAATTATTATTATGAAAAATATTATAAATTTGCATGCAAAAAATGCAAATCAATTGTCTTTACATATACTAGAAGAAACAAAGAACTCAGAAGACACTCAGCGCAGTATATTCAATACCTCAGAGGACATTTTTCCACCTTCGATTGTAAGAGAACTATCTAATTCTGTGTTGTATCTTGTGTTTCAATAATCACATATTTTGCAAAAATTAAATATGATTTGAAATGAAAAAAAAAAAAAAAAAATAAATAAATAAATAGATTTCCTGTGTAAGATGCAATTTTGTGTAAGAGTCCAACGCACAACCGCGTCTTGCGAAGGGGGAAAATTATAATGATTACCTTGAATCTAATTTATTTCATAATTTATCTTATATTTTAAATGTCATAGTACTGCGTTCATTCTATTTCGTGATCCCATTCCTATCCATTTATGCGACCGCGCGATTTCCAAAAATTGTAAGATCAGCATTTCCCGCAAACTGAACTAATAGGGATATTCCTTACCAGCCACTCAGTCTCCGCGTAAAATACCTGAAGATCCCTTCATCCATTACGTTATAATATAACCATATAGAATATAACGTTATAATATAACCATATAGAATAATAACGTCCACTAACTTAACAGACTCTCAAAGAGCTTCCAAACATCATCCACTGATGAAGAGGAAATTAATAAACGAATAAAGAATTTATTGATTGCAAGATTAATTAAAGAATCTAATGGTAATTATTCTCTACCTGTAACTTTAGCCGATAAAAGTGATGAAAACAGAAAAAAATAGGTTATGCAATGATTATCGCAAAGTGAATGCTTTGTGTAAAACTGATGCTGAAACTTTACCTAGAATAACATAGATACACTATTAAATAAACCCGTACTAAAGTTTTCTCTACTCCGGACTTTGCGTTAGTTCCTGGCATATACCCCTTCATGTGCTAGATAAATCGAAACTTACGTTCTTCATCACTCAAGGGTTATTTGAATTCCAAGTTTTACCTTTTGGCTTTAAAAAGTATGTTACGTGTTATTATTTTGAAGACAAAGTGATTTTTTCTAATTAATTAGAAGAACACTATGATCAGCTAAAACAAATATTTCACATGTATATAACAGAGAACATTGAATTAAAATTTTCTAAATGTTAATTTTAGTTTTTGCAAAAGATAAAATTAATTTCTTGAGTTATGAGGTCAAAGAAAAATGCATCTCTTTAGATAATCATAACATTGAAAGCATTAGAAAATTAAAGCTACCAAAAAATGTAAACAACTTTAAGGTTTTCTTGGTTCTTTAAGTGTTTATAATACATTTATTGATTCTATAACTAAATTTAGGGGAACTTTAAACAATCTTAAAAAAAGATCAACCATGGATATGGACAAATAAATGTCAAAAACCTTTTGAAATGTTGAAAACTAAATAAGTAACTAAACCTGTGTTGCCGATTCTAAATCATCTTTTCATGTATTTTGTGACGCCTCTCAAGTAGCCATTAAAACTATTTTGAAACAGCCTGATAGTTCTGGTAAACTACATGCTGTTCATATCATTCTAAAACTTTAAAAAAAATATGAACAATACTATTGTATAAAAGATTTAGAATGTTTGGTTCTAGTAGATACTCTTGATAAATTATGTTATTACTTACATGGAAACAATTCATAATCCATATAATAGATCATGCTGCCCTCGTTTGGCTAAAAAATATAAAAAAAAAGAAAAATTTAGGAGTTCCATTATTTCGATGGTCTTTAAAATTAAGCATGATTGATTATGAATTTAAATATTTAAAGGGGGGGGGCACGGCTGATGTTGAAGCTGATATGTTATCAAGGCACCGTATGACCTAAGATATCCAATATTCTGTGCATTTACTTGAACTGGATGAAATTAAACATTATCAAAATTTAGACAACTTAAATAATTTCAAAATATAAAAACATTAATGATGTACTTGTACTTAAAAAGAAAAACTTCGTTAAAATAGTTGTACTTTTTTGTCTCGGGAGAAAAGTTTTTCAAAATGCTCATGAATAATTTGGACATCCAGGCACTCAAAAAAGGATAAACTTAATTACTCTCCATTATTATTGGCCAATGTTAATCAAGGTATTTGTCAAACATTGTCATATTTGTGAAATAAATAAAAAGAAAAGGCAAAAAAAGATTTGGTCTCTTACAAACTATTCCTCCCCATCGATTAACCTTTGAATATCTTTTGGTTGATGCTATTGGAGGATTTAATTATTATAACTCAGCAAAAAAAAAAAAAAAAGTTTTTTTGTCGTAATTGATTATGCAACCAAATATGTGTAGGTTTCTCCCTCCAAAAATGAAAATTCTTAAAGTTATATCAATATATTAAAACAAGTTTTTCAGACTCAAATGCGGTATGAATTGTTAGAGGGTCTCAGGACACTTAAACATCAAAATTTTTGATTTTTTTGAAAAAAATATATATGTTAGAGCTTCATCTGTTCTGAACATTTTGGTACCAAAATTATAACGATACTTCGAAAACTCCCAGAGTTATCGAGAAAAAACTAAACTTTGATTTGAATTCTTTTTTTTTTTTTGTTGTTGTTGTTATTTTTCATCATTTTTCTCAGAGCAAAAATCTTTAACTTGCACGTAGGATTTCTCAGAAACTATTTAAGATATCAGTGTGATATTTTATGTACATTTAAAAAAAAAGGTTTCTTTATGACTTATAGATCAAATTTTATACAAATTATTAACAGAGAATCTTTTATATGAATTTTAACTGGATTTTTCTTAAAATTTCATATTTTTTTTTAATAATTGTATTAAAATTTTTTTTTCTCTTAATTCCTCAAAAAGTGTGTGTAACTTTAAAATTGAACTTTTTTTTTATTAGGTATCATCACTTTTGTAAATTTTAATCAATAATACTCTTCAGAATCCTGCGCGCAGCAAAATATAGATTTTCTGAATTTTGAAAAAATGTCCATTTTATTTTTCATTAGGACTTTTTAAAAATTTCTTTAAATCTTATGAAAACGTGAGAAAAAATGTAAATTAATATGGATATTATTTGATAAAAGTTTCAATTGTCTGCTTTGTTTCATTGGTAAATTATATTGTTTTGAAAAATGATATTTTTTTCGATACACGGACAAGCGTTAAGAATCCTGAGACCTCTGATAAAAATAGTGCTTTGACCTGATCTAAATTCAAACATTTCCTTAGAAATTATAATGCCAAACTCTTAGCAACTACTTCACTTTACCCGCAAATGAATGGAAATATGAACTTGTCAATCAGTCTGTCATAACTAAATTAAAATGTAAAGAAAATTCTTTGAAATAAACTGTTCGAAAAAAATTATCAATGAGTGTAATTTAACACCTATTTTCTGTTGCAAAGTTTCCTCCAAAATATTTGTTACTTGGCACTTAACCATATAATTCTCGTTTAACACGAAATCAATTTTATGTTCCAGTAGAAGAAGTTAGAAAATTGGCTAAAGACGATACAATCAAATATTAAACTAAATTAATAATTAAGGACTAAAAACAAAATTAAATATAATGCTCGTTTCGTACATTCTCCATTTCAACCTGATGGCATTGTGATATATGAGGAATTTCACTGTAGAAAATTATCCCCAGTTTTTTTCAGGACCTATGAAGCAGTAACTAGATTTCTGAGGTAAATTACGAAATAACTAAAACAAATGCAATAACTAAAATTAGAGAATATTAGAAATGCGTATATATTTTGATAAAGATGAAGGGATTCTATAGGTATAAACTCTAGTCTAAATTTTAATTTCTTATTCAGACTTTCTGTGTAAGATACAATTTTGTGTAAGGGCCCAACTCACAACAGCGTCTTGCGAAGGGAGAAAATTATAATTAATCTAATTAATTTCGCAATTTATCTTATATTTTAGATGTCATAGTACTACGTTCATTCTATTTCGTGATCCAATTCCTATCAATTTATGCGACCGCGCAATTTCCAAAAATTGTAAGATCAGCATTTCCCGCAATCTGAACTAATAAAGATATTCCTTACCAGCCACTCAGTCTCCACGTAAAATACCTAATGATCCCTACATCTGTTGGCATGTGATATACATATTCATGAAAAAAATTTCCTTGGAGAACCAAACAGGGAAAAAACTGTCACTTCTCGAGTATATTATCGAGTAAGATTGTCATAGAAAGTGGACGTGTGTTGCTAACCCCGATGTATCTGCCTCCTTCTCGCATGAACATTAATCAATTCATTATTCATTCATTTAAAGTTTTCTTTTTGTGTCATTACTTATGTACAAAATATTTTTAATTCAATATATCCAAAGTACTAAAGTAATGCTTTTATATTTGTGTGTGTATGTGTATGTATGTATGTATATATATATATATATATATATATATATATATATATAGAGAGAGAGAGAGAGAGAGAGAGAGAGAGAGAGAGAATATTTATTTATTCATACCAAAAATTTAGCCGAAGAAAATAGAGGAAGAACAATCCAATTTTTAATCAGTCAGATTAAAAAAACTTCCATGAGATAACAAACTAGACAATATTTTTCTCCCTTAGTTAAAATCGAAAATTTAACAATACCATCTATTAGAGAGAAAGAATACTTATAGCAAAGAAATTTTAAAGGTTTTAAACTAGTCAAAAAGAAAATTAGAAATTAATAAAATCGTAATTTAAAACAAAGTAAATAAAAATTGAAAAATATTTTTTGAACCAAACCAACGAAAAATTACAAATTAGAATTATTATATTGTACATTTATCTTGAGAAATTTCAATGGAAATTCTGCATCCAAACAAATTTTCTTGAACTTAATGCGGATTATTGGCAATATCCTGTGTTAAAGATAAAATTCTGATTTTGTGTAAAATTTGGTAAAGATTTAAATTTCTAAAAATATTCAAATGTTAAAAAAAAAAAAAAAAAAAAAAAAAAAAAAAAAAAAACACCACACCAAATAAAGGAATTTTATGAAATATTTCGTTTCATTTATATCAATGTTAGTTTTCAGTAAATTTAAGTACTCTGCATAAAAATATTAGAAAGATTTAATATCTTTATGATAATTCAATGTTCATGTTTCTGAGTGCAAAGCGTCTTCTTGTGTTTTTGTCCTTCACTGTGAAGTGACTCTCTTCAACAACAACGCCAGAATTTAATACGCCTTATTAACTAGCTCGAATGAGACGCCGCAGAAAAGCCTGATTGGTAATGGCGCGGAAAATAGTGACCGGTCAATCTTTCTTCGAATCCAGTGGACCAGGGCTCAAAATACAGCTTGCACTCCAAGGTATTCAACTCTCTACCCCTTCACGGGATCTGAAAACCACCGTTGCCTAGACTCCAACGAGAGGAATTGAATGATAGAGAGGCGGAGGGAATAAACAAAAATACAGTCAACTAGTATTTCAAGGGCGAATTACTTCATACTGCATCATAATCACTCAGCTACTTCCGGAGGTTCCCTTTGGATTATGTGAAATTATATAGGAGATAAGGAATGAGGTATGTGCTGTTTTGAAACTGTAGAACTTTCTAAATTTTTTCATTGAGAACTTGAGACAGTGTTGATTTTCACTAAGAACTTAAGGCTGTCTTCGGTTAACGTTAAAGAATAGGACCCAAAGTTCGAACATATTTTCAGTAGAAATGCTGCAAATAAATTAGTATGAGTATAACACATATAATTATTTATTAGATAGCGTTTTTAGAATTTTGAATTTAAAAAAAAAAAATTGTGCAATTTTTCCCCTTTATGTAAAATGGATATTTAATTTCGATATTAAAGTATTCGACGAAATATTCGAACACATTTTTTACAAGAAAAAAATTGATCGATTCAAGTAGAATTCATTAAGTTAAAAATACACGCTTCTATCTAAGAATAGCGAAGCCAGAATGCAAATTTGTGTCGTATTTTTTTTTTTTTTTTTCGTCTCGTAATTTTGTGTCGTGTATTATCATTTTCTTAAAAAAATTTCAAATTATTATTTTTCTTGCCTATTCTTACGTGTTTCGGGCAGTCTGCATCAGATGGCGCCTTTTTATTAGTCTTTTTTTTGTGGTAGGGGGGGATGTACTCTTAGCTACGAATGCTTATTTTTGTCGAACATTTACAGTTTCTTTCTGAAATGGATATCACCAAATGAAAAATTATAGCAACTTGTAAGTTAAGACAAATGGTAAGTAATGGAGAAAGATTTATGATTCACAGAAACTTACTAACTATTTATAATAGCCACTAATAAACTCTTCGATTCGGGAATATTTTGTTTGTGTTTATGAGAATTTATTTGTGTAATGGTAAATTTATATTATTGAAAATAGAGAGAGAGAGAGAGATGTTTATAAAAATGAGTTTTAATTTAGTGAAGTGATAGGAGATAAGAGAGAATAAGCGAATAAAATTAATACTGAACTTCTCTGAAATTAATTAATTAGAATTTTCTTAATTTATCCTTTAAAAAATACAACAAAAGGAAAATTACTATTTCGTGAAGCATAAAATGTGAAATTTTAATCTAATCATTATGATGCTCTGAATTAAATTTTTTACTCTAACGCAAATTAATTTAATTTTTATTAATTAAATTAAATTGTGTTACTTTTAGTTTAACTTATTTTAATTAATTTCTTTTCAAAGAAAATTACGCATCCCATAAAATTTAAGTATTAAAACCACTGGAATAATTGTTACTAAAATATTATTACTTAAACTGAATTTAAACATTTGGCTGGAACTTATTTTTTCAATACTTTGTATTCATATTTCAATAATAACTTATTATGGAGATCATGAAGTAAGATTTCTGCAAGCTCATTAATATTTATTATCTTCAAGTGAAATAAAAAAAAAAATAAATAAAAAAAATAAAAAACATTGTTTCAATAATTTCTGATTTTCTCTTTGAGAGTACTAGCGTATAAAGAAGAATAAAATACAAATAAATTAATAATGGTAGCAGTAAAAGAAACCAAAACCTTTTAGTTCAGGGCTTGATTAGTAATTTTATTTCACAACTGTACATGAATAGAAAACTAAAAAGAGTTGAAAAAAACATTTTAGAGTCCGGATTGAATGACTCAGACTTAACGATTAAGTTTTTGGGTAAATGTAACTATCGCAAATAGGGAAAATAATTTTGAAACAAAATACATTTGTTTCATGGTGTCGCGAATTACAAATACGATTCCTTCTCAACCATTTAATGTTTTTTTAGGCAATTTAAATTGAGAAAAATTGGCTGATGAGAGTTTTAATATTCCGAGCAAAACTGATTTATTTTCGGGAGAAGAAATTTTCTGATGAAAATATTATACCAGGGCAAATAAAGCCTTTGAATCCAAAACAAATTCTTTACAATACAGTTTTGGGTTTCATTGTAAGTGGGAGTATACTGATTTCTAATGAGAATAATCCTTATTGTGGATTGATTAAAGATAGAGTTGATTTAGATAGGACAGTTAGAACATTTTAAAAAATTGAAAATATAGAACCCGAGACAGAAAAAAGTAAAGAGGCAATAACCTCCGCAGACCCAAGGTCAACTTTGAACCATAAATTTTAGAATAATTTGTATCAATCGGTTCTAAATACATGAAAAAGTACTGAAAAAAATGTTAAAAAAATTATTTTAATTTTTATTTATGAGAAATTAAGTGTCTCCTGCAGAAGACATAGGAACAAAGTCACATCATAATGTTAATTTAAAATATTTCTTCAATCTTACTTTAATGAGTAATTCATAATAATTAGCATAATGCAAAATGAACATAGTGTAAAATTTGAATCCCAAAATATTCCTATCCGAACTGTTTGCGGAAGAGTCCTAATTTCCAAAATTTATCATTCGGTTTTTTTTTCTCTCTCTCTCTTTATCTTATACATTAAATAATTTCTCAACTGTAAGTTGTTTCTTATTGAAAACTCGAGATTTCCTAGAAATGTTGTCTGCGAGTACAGGAGTTATGGTTTTTTCTGCCCAATACATTCGAATTCTGGGAAATTTTAAATTAGACATAATTACAGTGATCACTAATTATGTTTCATTTCATTTTCTGAGAGATACAGAATCTTTCCTGTATCCTTTAAATATCTACATTTGGTGAATTCAGTAAGCAATTAAAGAATATCGTTCCGAGCTGAAATATATGCCATAATTATAGTTCCAAACAGAGTGATTTTGATAGCCATTAATCCAATGTCTCCTATAGGTGACTTTGAAATAACAGCGTTCTAAATTAGTAGTGGGAAGATTTGAGAAAGGAATTAATAATGTTATATATAAACAGCAAGTTTAAGAAATTTAACGATGTGTTTAATATTTTTTTATTACACAAATAATAAAAAATATGAACTCTTAGAGATGCGCAACTTTATAATTTTCTTTCCCTCGGAAAACACCATTTTTATTTGACCATAAATAAGCTACAAATGCAAAATGTTCACTAAAAATCATTTTTTTTTTCAGAACTACCATCTATTAATAAGAAAATTAACTAATACTGGGTACCAATGATGCATTTTATTTATCTTGGCGGCATTTTTTGAAAGTGTTGTTTAGTGTCTTCTACAGACGACGTTGGGATTGAGGAGGATAATTTGTGAGGAGCATTTTGAAAAAACTCACATTAGGCACAATGTGGAGAAATATATAGTTTCTACACCATTTAAAGCGAATCCGAATTGCTTAGGCCAGTCTAGAGATACCATCCTTAAAAATTGAACTCGTAAAGGAATAGGTTTAAACAAGAGCCTAAATATTTAAAACTGTATGATAAATTTGTAAAAGATTATTAAGTGTTAGGTCATTTGTAAGAGGTAGATGATCAAGAGGAATGCGGTATGCGCTTCATACCTTATCTCGGTGTTAATCACTTCGATAAAAAGCATTAACACTGACCGTCTTTAATGCATCGAATCCAACTACCAACAGACATTTCTTTAAATTCTCTACAGTATAATGGAGGAGTTTCTCCTGATGATATTTTTTGGCAATGGTTCGCTTCCCATAGCACATTTTTGCATTCATTGCACATGTGAAAATATATATGATGATTTAGATTCATCTAATTTAGAGCAATAAAATGGACGAACCAATAAAAACCTTTGAGTTAACGACTGTGATTTATGGATCAACGAGTGCGTCGTTTTTGGTAACACGAATGCTAAAACAATTAGCTTTAGATGATTCAGAGAATTTTCAAATTAGGTGCTTCAGTTATACTGACAGACATGCATAGTGAGGATGTACTTGCCGATGCCGGACCTTGTTAGAAACAAAAGAACTGAAAAATCATCTAATATGTATCTTCTCTGAGGTAAAGAGAGATTTGTTTAAATGGTGTAGAAGTAATAATGAGCTTCAGAGATTTCTGAAAATAATTATAATTTCTCAGATTCGTCAGAAATAAAAGCTTTGGGTGCTTATTGGAACCCCAAAAAGGATTGCTTTTCATTTAGGGTACAAATAGACATATCAAACACCAATTCCAAATGTGATATTTTGTCTATCATCGCCAGGATATATGATCCATTAGATCTTCTATGTCCGATGTAGTGGTGAAAGCAAAACTCTTTCTGCAAAAAAACTATGATCATTAAAATTGATCGGACAAATTTTCTTGGCAATTGAGAGAGATTGATAACAGTTTGTGGAATCTCTTCGAATTATAAATAGCATTAACACCGAAATATGCATTGTTTTAGAACAGCCTTAAGTGATCGAATTGCATGGATTATCCGACGTGTTCGAATCTTCGTTTGGGGCTGCCGTCTACTGCAAATCTGTGACGTTGGATGGAAAGACGCTTGTGAAATTTGTCGCAAGTAAATTGCGAGTCACTTCCATTAAACTCACTACGATTCCCAGATTGGAATTGTGTGCAACAGTGTTGTTAGCGAAAAGAATTCGTTAAAATTAAATGTGACTGACATTTTTCTTTGGTGTGACTCAATGATACGATTAACAATTATTTTAAAGCGATTTGTGTTTAAAGTTTTACTAGTAGATTTATCATCAACTGTAAGAGCAACCAAAGCAAAAAAATTGAACCTTCGGATTTACACTGGTGTTCAAAACTTAAGCAACAATGTAAATTTTAAGCAGATAGCCATGATACTGCAGATAAGGGACATTGCGATCAGCACAATGAACACGCAATTCAGTAGAAAGGTGATGCGTAAGCAAATGTCAGGAACAAAACGTCATAGGCGACGTGAGTGTATGCAAAACACGGGCGGTTGGCGCGCGCACTACAAGACTACAATAAAAGGAAGAACGGAGGCGCAATTAAAGATATTCGCTGCAACTGTAATTGAGCTCTTTCGTAAAATATAACTAGAAGAAATCATTTGAACAACTTCAAACGTGGAAGAATGATCAGAAAGCTGGAGGAGGGGCGTAGTTTGACTAGAGTAGCTGAAGAGTTCGGAATCAACTAAAGTGTCGTTTCGCGAGCTTGGAAAGCCTTCCAAACTATAAGTACTGCTGTTGGAAAGGTTGGTGGTTGTCTTCCTAGGAAAACAACTGCAGTTGATGACTGATATATCGTCCTGCAGGCGAAAAGAGCACGATACCAGTCAGCAAGCACCATTGCTCAGCAACTGTGCACAGCAACAGGGCGACAAGTGTTGTAGTATACTGTAGCTAGATGCCTTCGCAAAGGTGGCCTAAGCAACTGCCGTCCTGAACGCTGCATCTCTTTGAAAGTTGGCCATCGGAGGCCCCGTTTAGAGTGTAAGGAGCACAAAAACTGGACATTCCATCAATGGAGTAGTGTCCTCTTTACAGTTGAGAGTCGTTTAAGTGCCTCAAGCCATTCTCAACGCCATTTTATTTAGAGAGAGGTCAGGACATGGTTTCGTCCCAGTAACATCACTGAAAGAGA
Source organism: Nephila pilipes (assembly GCA_019974015.1). NCBI lineage: Eukaryota > Metazoa > Arthropoda > Arachnida > Araneae > Nephilidae > Nephila > Nephila pilipes. Next base: position 142,513 of record BMAW01075374.1, read on the forward strand.
CTTTACGATTATCATGGAATTGTCGTCTGTGGAAGCATTATACTGAACGGGTGAACTGAGCTCCATGTTTTCGACAGAGGTTCCGTAACCGGAGATCGCTATTATAAGGAGGTGATCCTTCACCATTTGCGTCTGTTCCAAGGTGCTATTGGACCAAACTTCATTTTTATGGATGATAATGCACGGCCAAATTAGACTACTGATGTTCAGCAGCCAATGGAAAGTGAAGATATCCCTCGAATGGATTGTCCAGCGTTCTCCCTTGATGTAAATCCCATAGAACATGTGTGAAATGCTTTGGGGAGACGCCTTGCAGCACGATGATTTCCTCCGGGGAATACCCAACTACTGAAACAGATGCTGATTCAGGAATGGACACTCTTATTTCAAGAATTGTTGAACAATCTGGTGCTGAGTACGGAGAGATGGTGCGAAGCAGCCATTGCGGTAAAAGAAGAGCTTATCCCATACTAAGTAACATCTGCTTGCTGTTCTTCCTCTTGGACAGATTATGTGTAACGATACTATGAGTTCAATAAAGCATTTTTTTTTTGTTTGTTTTCATATTATATGAATTGTATTCATTTTTGCGCAACTATGCTTTCGTCATCGTTTAAATACAAAATGCTGACTCTCATTTCTGAATTTCACAACTCTCAGATGATTTCTCCTGGAGTTATGGTAAAAAAGCACCTGTTGCTTAAGTTTTGCAAACTAAAAGGAATTATTTTTGTTACAAAAGGAATTCACATGCATTATTAATAAAAGCACGTAAAATAGCTCATGTTATGTGCTACAATTTATAACAGTAAGACATATTTTATGGAACTTAAATAAAAATGTCGAACTTTTAAAGGTTTTTAAATAGTTTAAAATAAATTAATTATTCTTAATTAAACATTTAAAAATTCAAATATAATCTTGATGAATCAGGGTATTTTCCTACAACTCAATCAAAATCATTAAATTCATTAAAGAATTGAACAAGTTCCAAATATTAAATTATTTTATTAGAATGTAATTTAATTAAAAATCTATTGAAACTTTCACGTGATGTTTTACTTAAGTACTTTTTTTTGTTCATCGATATTCTTAAATTTTTTGTTTTAAATTTAATCAGGAACTGAAATAATTCAGAAACAAAAAGATTACGTTAATTTTATTGAAATTTATTTTGAAATGTACTGAAGGGCAGAGTAGAAATTTGTAAGTTTTCATGGTAGCTACAAAAAAAAACATATTAGTCATTATTCTTTCATCATATCTGTAAGTTAAGATATTGGAATTGGCAATAGTAAAAATTATGTACTTCAAGAATAATTTATTTGATTTTACTATCTTTTAAATAATTAAAATTCTGTGATCATGGAAATAGGAAAATATACATGATTTAAATTCAGACATTTGCTATAAATACATGCATTCTTTTTTTTTTTTAATCCAAACAAATAAATTACAAAATTTGTGTAATTTCAGCAAAATCAAAAACAAAAAAAAATTCACTCATGCTATGTTATAAAAGTGTTATTCAAAAGTACTGAAGAAGTTTCAATGTTGCATAAGAAAATGACTGAAAGAATAAATTTAAAGATAAAAATAAATTTCCTAAGAAGATAAGAATAAATTTCCTAATTTTTTCAATGTTAAACTTCTAACCATGACCTTGAAAGTCATTTATAGCTTCCCAACTGTACAATAAAACTAACAACATCAACCACATACACACAGTTTGAGAGTAGAATTACCCACACACAAACCCATATCCTGCGATATCTTTTTTTCGACTTCTGCGTTTCGCAAAATAAACAACATAATCAAATTTTCACGTCCTTTTGACCAGCGGTTTCTTCAGAACGGTCATCGCATTCCCTTATTTCCGTACCAGATTCGAAATATTGTGCTAAAACAAGCAGCTGTCATGATAACGTATCAAATTCCCTGTTTGTGGTAGGAAAGCGCTATGTCGCAGCAGTGGTCACGTCCTGTCTTTAATTTAGCGACCTTTTTTTAAGTTGTTAATATATTTTTTTTCCCTTTCCTATCGGTTGCTTCCATGTTCTGAGTGCGCATCCGGTTTTCTTCAGAATCAAAGCGAAGGTTTCGTAGACAGCACGGCGGTTTGTATAGTTCATCCGTTTGCACGAGTTTGTGTTATGAATTTGTACTTAGGTTTCGCAAAAGTGATTGATTGTCAGT
>BMAW01075374.1:145108-184923 GCA_019974015.1 Nephila pilipes
CACACACACACATATATATATATAGGAGGAGGTACATGCGTCCTTTTGCACTCCCCTCGAGGACGCCACTGAATCTAACAAAAAAATTATTTGAGGTATTCTTCAAGAACATCAAAGACACTTGACAATATTCTCCATAGAAAAAATTAACATCAACTTGAAAGAAGACGACCTTCGCGCTTCTTAAAATAAGCTCAACATTGTAATTCTTTCTAAACAAGAATATTGAAGGAAAATCGTGGCGATAATTGAGTCAACATACTAATAAATACCCTTAGTAATGGTATATGATACAAACGACTCATTGTAAAATGTTCTTTGGTTTAAATTTTTGTTCAGGTGACCCATCTCTGCGAGCCACTAGTTGGACCATATATGACTCGCAAATTGGCCAGGTCTGTGCTTTAGACCTCTGTTTCTTATTTATAATATTGACCGAACAAAACTTTGAATTTTGAGACTTCCAGGCTTATAAGCTTATGAGGCTCTTTGTCCTTACTCCTTGGCAATCGTTGATCCAAAGTTCAGTCGCACATTACTTCTCAACCAGATCGAGGATGAGTTAAGGACTTTGAAAACGCCATCCACCTTCTCTCTCTTGCTTTTATTGCATTACTTGATTTTGCAAGATTTTAATCTGTTCCTCCAAATACTCTTTTCCCAAAGAACCCATGTTTATTTTCCGAAATTTTGTGACGTTGGGCTGTTCGTGATTTTCTCTTCTCTGACTTCGGGAACTTTTTGGTAATTTGAGTAGAGGCAGTTGTAACTCCTTGTCACCCAAATTAAAGGTAATTGCTTAAATTAGATAAAGATAAAAAAAAAAAGGTAGTGAATTGTATGAGATAGTGACATAAAGTTGAAAAGTAAGCGAAGGGAGAGACAGAGGATAATATCAAGTTGATAAATGCATAGATTGAAGAGAATCATCGTAATTGACCGGTTGAATTGAAGTGTCTTCTAGATACGAGTTGATACTAGATAACAGTGATAAACAAACTGTGTGAATGGGAGCGATTGATTTGGTAACTAAGGCTTTATTCTTAGAATAGAAAGTAGGATTAGCTGAGTTCAGTGGGGTTCGAGAGAGAGATATTCTATGTTGGGAGTTAATGAAGTGTAATGTCTTTCTCTTAGTTACGTACCTTCTACTGGAGTCTTGAACTTATTGACTATTTACTCATACTAAGATGACTGTTGAGTTAAATAAGGGAGGAAATGCGTCAAGTCTGTGCAAATATATAAGAATTGTAATGAATTGAATCTTCTTATTATCATGTATAAGTTTCTTCTTTAAGTAATCGAGAGGCAAGATGACAAAGTAAACTACAGGGTAATATCATAAAAGATAATACTAAAGTTTTGTTACACAGGTTGCTGACATTCATAATAATACATCGAGTCCGAATTCATGTTTAGATTTAATGGTAGATGCAATTCGCATCGTATTTCCCTAAGTTTTATGTAATTATATTCCCGGCCCCCCCCCCCTTTAGTAGTGGAGATCATAATGGTCCCCTTTGGTAGAGGTATACCTTTTAAAATTTCTCTCTAGCTGATTGTTGTAAGACTTTTAGATGAAAATTAAGTGCAATTGTGAGTTATTAATCTTTTGCCTTTGTAAGATTTAGTTGCTACCTTTGGGTAGTTTCTCACAAATTACCAAAGAGACAAGCTTAGTTTACTGTCTGATACCTGGGGAAATTGAATGGTTTGTAACCTTCGTTATTCCGCGAGACTTTTTATACTGGAATTCAGTTTTCTGATCACCTAGGGCCTTTTCTCTATTACTGCACTCTCCCCCCCCATGAAAACCTTTTTACTCCTTAATGAGCGAATAATTTTAGGTCATTGGTGTAATTTAAGGCACGTGTTATTTTTATGCAGACATTCTGAAAAATATGTTTAACGTTTTTATTCGGAGAGATATTAATCAAATAAAATGAGTTATGGTAAAAAAAATTTCGAATCAGTGCTCAAGACTGAATCCAGTCTCAATAATAAACAAATTTGCGCAATTGATAATTGCATTGAAATTCACATGAAAACACACTGTGTTACTTTCGTGATTGTATATTACTTTATTGTGCTTTAAAGGTTATATATTTAAATTAAGACCACAAGACAAATTACTTATTATATATTTTCGATTGTTAAATAATTTTTTATTTGTACATCAGTGTAAACTACTTAAATTTAAGATAATTGACGATAGATTATTTACTAATACACAGCGCAGAAAATCATTCTGAAAATTTAAATGCATTATTTGTAAATTCAATTTTATTTTTAGAGTTTTAATATGTTAAGCAAGAAAAAAGAATTATATTGTGTTTGAAGCAAAAGTTATGATTATTTTATTAAAGTTAATTATTTTAAAAGATAAAAAATTTGTTGAGTAAATTAGGAACACCGAAAATTTGTGAAAGTAGGAAAACATTTTATACCATAATATAAAATTTATTTCGTAAAAGACTAGAGTTTAATATATAAGTAACAATTATGAAAAATGTTTTTATATATAAAATATGATAAATCGTTTCAAGGTAAAAAAGCTCATATCACAATTTTTAGTTGTACATATGATTTGTAAAACATATAAAATGAATCACTTTTTATGCACCAAATATCTAAAAACTTATAAAAGAAATAAATAAAATTTTGATTTGATTTTGGATTAAAAAAACAAATAAATAAATAAACACAAGCATAAGCTTAGACTAGATTGCTTTTCAAGACTTATAAAAATACAGGTCATCGTAAAGATAAAATAGCAACAATGGAAAACCATATTTATGAAGTTTATCAAAAATATATTTCAGCTTATTTTTATAAATATTATATGAAACTATTTTATATGTATTTTTATGTACAAAATCACGTGTGTTGAAGGCACTCTGTAATATATTTCAGATTCTAAAAGTATGAGAAGATCATGAGGTAAGTATAAAAGCATTGTAGATTGATTGTCTCAAAATAATGAGAAAATAAATCTTAATTTTTTTTAATCGTTCATACTTTGTGGGAAAAAATATTTAAGTACACAATCTAACAATTTAACATAATCCCAAATTGAAATTCTGCATAGAAAATAGATTGTAATCCGAATTTAAAAAATGGTTTTTAATTTTCAAAATAAGTTCCCCCCCCAATTCTTCCATATCTATTGAAAGTATTTTCATATTACTTCGATTTGTTTTAAGTTTTTAATAACGATCGCATATGCAAAGTAGCTGCATGTATTTTAGTTGAAGATTGAACCTATTTCTTATCAATATCATTGACATTTCAGGTACTTATATGAAAGAAAAACTGAAAATAGAGAAGCTTTTGACAGGATTTGGGAACTTGACTACTTTATACAGCTGTATCTTGTCAAAGTATTTAGCAAAAGTAAATTTATAAAGGCTTTTTCACATAATATTGGGATTATATGCATTATTATCAAGTTGTGAAATAAGACATGCACTAATTTAAAATAATGCATTTTAAATTCAAAAAGAGTCAAAATTGATTCAGAGAATTTCTTACTTTTAAAAGTCCAGAAACTGATTTAAAGTGAAAGTTTTCGCTTCAAATCAAAATTATGAATTTTAATTTTATGTATTCAAAATTCAGATTATGAATTATGTTGTTGAATTACATATACACGTGCTGTTGGCAACAAAAATGGATTGTTTCAAATTAAAACTGTGAAGCATATTAGTATGCTTTCGGAACGATAATAAAGACAAAATATGATAAATTCATATTGGAGTATCAACCTGTTTCAAAAGACTTTCTCACTTTCAATCTTATTTTCTGAACATTAGTCACAAATAACCCCAAAAACACTATTGTAGATGTGCTTTCTAAAATCATATGAAAATTTCGATTGATGGTCATTGTAAGTTATATACATATAATCACATTATATAAACACGAAATTAGTAAGCTAATTCAGCTCCCCACGGTCTGTAAGGCCTTCCAGTTGAACTCGCGTGTTGATTAAAAGCCCCTGTACTTCCATATCCACCACTTGCAAAACCATGTCCACCAAGATATTGATTAGAACTAGACATCTGTTGTAATGAAGGCACCATAGCAGGTCCCGATGGTCCATGTTGCATGAGTGCTACACTAGAAGTTGGTGCTGTTGACGTATTCACCGACGGAGGATTTACCGAAACGCGAGAGTAGTGTCCGGGGGAACTAAAAGCATTGTCCATCGTTTGTCCCAGTCTTGGGGGCTCAGAGCAATTATATGAGCTCTGCAAAGAGGCTTCAGGTACTTGGGGTCCCATCGAGGCGGATGGACCTGGATACTGAGGTGTGGGGGCTGGAGGTATAGTTGATCCGAAGGTTGAAGGGTTCCAAGGATGTTGGACGGAGGTTTTTAAAGACAGTTCCCTTTGGGCAGAATAACACTGGAGATGACTCATGAGCCGGACTCTCAGGGGATCTTGTAAATCCAGTCCTTCGATAGCAACTAGGTATCGAGCAACTTCTGAGGCACATTCACGGAAACCTATACTGTGGTAATCCATAGCGAATTTGTGAGGGTCGAATGATAAAGCATCGAAACCTAAATGAAAAATGTTTTATCGTTATTATTTATTTATTTGTGTTAAATAGAAACGAATATAATGCCACAAAATCTACTATTTATACGTCTAAAGAAAGGAAACGGTACTTAAATGCTAGAGGAAAGGCATGTTATTATACAATAAGCATCAGCAAATTCGACTGGGAATAAAACTTGGGGAAAGACTTATCGAAGTAATTTCTCTGTTTACAACAAGGGTATCAAACACGCGGCCTGCGTCGATCATATTTACTGCCCGCTCAGCTAATGTAACGGGAAGAAAGTATTGCGATTTTCATGCCACCAAATTAAAGAGACCGAGTATTTTCACGACCAGAAGTATAAATAATCCATCTTATCACAGTTTACGAAATACAAGTTTGAAAACACGTGCAATCAAGTTAAAGCATTCTAATGCAAACTGGTTCTAGGGGTAACGCAGTTTTTTAAAAAAAAAGGAAAAAAAAGAAAAGGAAAATTTAACGCACTTTTCAACATGCGAAATGGACAAAATAACTTTAGGTGAAACCACCGCATTGCTTAAAAAATACGGGGGAAAATATGAAATCTTAGAAATGAATTTGAAATAAGATTTGCGGATTTTAAATTATTGGAAAATAAATCCTTGTTCTTTCTTCAATTAATTCAATAAATATAGAATCAGTACCTGATGAGATGCAAATGGAAGTAATTGAGATACAATATGATTCAGAATTATAGATGAAATTAAGTGGTGTACCAAAATCTTACAAATATTTATCTCCCAGGTTTGGAAACACTCGAGGGCACATGGGGAAATATATACGTTTGGAAGTGCTTATCAGCGTGAGAAATTATTTTCACTTGTGAAGGAAGTAAGTCTTCTATCAAATATAGAATTTCTGACAATCACCTAGAGCCAGTTTTGAAGGTAATTCACTGCAAACAAAATTTTTCCCGAAGTAGTAAGGAAGACAGCAAAAAAAAGTCAAGTGAGAGGAAAAAAAATCTCAATAAAATTACCGTTATTTTTTTTTTATTCAACAAACGTTTAGAAACAAACTTTTTTTTGCTCTAAAAATTATTTTTGTAGTTTGTCTCTTTCTTGTGGTCAACACAAACTATATCATGTTAATTTGGTCCATGTAGGCCTTTGTGTTTGACATCCTTAGTTTACAATTAGAGGAAAGGTATTTTAATAGTTTTGTATTAAATAAATAATGGTATCGATAAATAATATGATGTACAAGTAGCTAATTTTAATTTTAACAGAGAGGAAGGTAAGGTTGATCGTAAAATCTGTTTAGAATAAACCCTTTGCACATTACATTTATTATTTTATTCTTGTCTTCATAATTTATTATTAATAAATATCAAATTAATAAATACTACGAATAATGAAACAATTTCTAAATAACAAATTTTTTACTATAAAAAGAATAATTAATATTTTTTCTTTTATTATTAAAGTTGAATTCTGAAAACTTAGAGATTAATTTCGTTGCTTTTTGTTTTTAATTTCACTTATTTTAACTTCAGTCTTTTCATAGTGAAACTTAAGTGAGAAATTTAATATGTATCGGAATAAATATTTAAAAACCTTTCGAGGGAAACAAAATTACACACTACAATGCGTACCTTTTGCATGTAACATTTTCAAATGGTCCACTGTCAACTGTAGAATTTCAGCCTTTTCGAGTTTGGCTGACCCCTGAAATGAGAGATGAAGTATTTAGGGGAAAAAAAAAAAGAATAGTTCTTGTGAAGATTGAAATAAGCTGCTTAATTTGTGAAGAGTGATTTATTGAACAAAAATACTTATTTGTACAAAAAATAGTGACTTAGAATAAAACAATATATTATATTATTTTGAATTTCTCATCTATATTTTATTATTATAAATACTTCAAGAAAAGAAAAATATTTTATTTTCTTACTCGTAAAAAAGTATTCAAGCAATTATCGTAGAAAAAAAAGTCAATTTTTTTATGATCGGAAAATCATTGATTCAAAATATCAGATAATGATATATATATATATACATATACATATACTCTGTGAGGATTATTATGTTTCTCTGTAAATATCTTTTGATATTTTGAAAATATTTCTAAATCTAGATGCTTTTTTTATTTATAATTCTTTTTACAAAGTAATACTTTATATTATACTTTACATGGTAAAACTTATCAACTAATAGACAAACATAAACTATCTGAATATATTTTCAATACCATAATTTTTTTTGTTAAAAAAAAACCTTTTTACCTGTTTTTCAAACGCAGCTGGAACGAGTCTTCTGAGTTCAGAAAGAGAACTGTTGATTCTGTCTCGTCTGCGTTTTTCAATAATCTATGAAATAGAAAAATCTAGGATAAGGAAACATGGAACATGAGTATAGTTTATTTCGTATTTGAAAAGTAATTGCATGTTATTAGTTTCCTATAAATTGAAAATTCTGTAATGTTTGTATATGTTATAATATATTGATTATTTTAGAATATTATGTTAAGTATTAATTAATATTTGAAGCTACATACACTTTACGAAAAATAAGGTTTTTTTTTTTTTTTGCTTTTAAAATAACTTTTTATTTTATTTCTATTTTAATAAGCTTTGCTAATATTTATTAGGATTTAAAAAATAAAAATTATTCCGCATACAACTTACCCCGCGTCTTCTTTTACGATTAAGCATTTGGCAGCTGTCATTACTTTGTGTAGGAGTTCTGAAATATATAAAGAAAAACCCATATTAAGTGACTTTTTATTTTAAATATCATTAAATATGATCAAAACATAACATTCTTATTTTTATACTTAAAGCTTTTAGTACATGGGAAATATTTCTATTTTTATCCGATTATTAAAGCGTATTTTCCAATAAAAGACACATTTTTCTCAATAATTTCTAAAACACAAAATCTTTTAGTGTTTTTTATTTAATTTTAATAATTTTTTATCAATAAAATATTTTAAACTCTCTAAAATATTATAAAAATTTGATATAAGACTATATTAATTGTACTCGGCTAACTAACAAAAAAAAAAAATTATTATTTTACTATTCATATCGAGATGAATCGTATTTAAAAACAAAAACTACCAACTAGAATTCTTTGCTTCTATTTCTAAAATCACGCTAATTAAAAAATACGTAAGAAACTTGTTCATTCTGTTATTTTTTCCTTATTGTCTATTGTAATTTATCCATTAATTTTAGTACTTTGAAGAAAATCACTTTACTTAAATATTTAATATAAAAATGAACATCTCGCTTGATATATTTTTAAGTTTAAAATTAAGAACAACAAGAAAAGGAACCAATTATTAACATGGTTAAAATTTCGAAATTTCGAATTATACGAGTATCATTTTGATTAATTTGTTCGTTCCAAATTTCTGTAAATGCATTTTCCCTGCGTTAGCTCTCTTCGCGCTGGGAAGTGAGTCATCAACCTGTCATCAGAATCCTTACGAACAATCCAGTGAAACTTGCATATGCAATAATTCGAATATGCAATAGTTTCTCTATTACATGTATTGGCTTCACTTGCTCAATGACGTGTATATTTTTAAGAGAATGTTTAGATTAAGGTGGCAAATAGTTCGAAATTCGCTTTTTATAAACATGAATATTATTATTTTAATGGAACGAGGGTTATCGGTACTAAAAATGAGAGTTCAAAATGACTACAAATTCGATTATTTGTTCATTCTAAAAATATATGGGCTGTAATGTTTGTATCGAATCTTGTTCTAAGCAAAAGATACAATAAATTAAGTGATAGATAAATGAGACAACATACATCAATAAATACATAATAAGTATATATAGGATCAAAATATTTACAAAAGAAGCAATCAATTAAAGCAATATATAAAAAATATGCAAAAGAAAATATTTAATCTTTAAAATAATTTTAATGTAAATGTGATGGAAAAAGTTATGTTTGAACTGTAGTTTTTACACTTTAACTATAGATTATTACTTACTCTTATAAGTAAAGTACATATAATTAATTGATAAAAACTTCATATAATCCTTTTTTTTTCTCATTAAATTTAACTCATATCATGCAGAAGTTATACAGGATAACAGCAAAGATTAAATAAAAATTAACTCCATTGTTTTTAAAATGTATATGAATACTCAAAGCATCTAATTTTCGTTAAAACATTTTCTTACAGTTGATTACCTATAAAAATGAATTTGAATAACTTATTCCATAATGCATAAGTATTATAAAAATAATTACAATAATTTTATTGCATCATAACCAAATAATGAAATAAAATTAATACTCATTTGTCATGAAAATTGCCATTAAATTATTCAAATTCTATTAATTGTTTTTTGTTTAATGGGATATAGAATTGTCCAATTCTATATCCCATTCCATTTCATACATTAATGCTTTAATTAATATTTTCTCACAATATCAGTGTCAAAAATACGATTTAATAAAAATAAAAATGACTTTATTTTTCTTAAAAAAAATTATCTTTATTTTTATTTGAGAGAAGAATACCTTAGAATGGTTTACTTTGACGACAACAAAACTTATTTACAAAAGAAACCGTATAAATAACATGAATACGTTTAGTTATGCATTTAAAAATTATTAGATACTTGCCAATGCAATTTTTTAAAAGGTACAAAACATTTTTTGTCAATGTCCCTTTAGTAAACTGTTTCAAAAATAATACTTTTTATAGTATTTTCATTAATGCATGAAGTGATCGGTATTTTAAATGAAAAATATCAAAAAATAAATTTAATTATTTTTTGAATGAGGACAAATATTCCTTACTGGGGAAAAAAAAACTCTTTTATAGAATATCATCGATAAAATATAAATGTATTACCAATTTTTTTTTAAAAAAAAAACAATAGTGAAATCGGTTTTAAACACTTTTAAAGAACAGATTAAATTTAATTATACATTAAAACGTCAAAAGTGAACCATCTTTGAGATAAACATTTTCATCATTTTCGTAAAAATTTAAGTTTCACAATAATATATTGACAAAAATATCATAAATATTCTCTCACTAAACGTAAAATAACACAGCAGGTATATGATTAAAATTTTTTAAACAATTCAAAACTGTTCGCATTACTTCTTAATTCCAGAGAAAATCCGAAGCTCTGTAGAAATCAAAACAAAAGAACAAATTCCACGGAGCACAAATCCAGATCGACCACTTACCCCTTCGAATCATCTCCAAAGACATCGTCACAGTCTGAATCCATGTCACTGATGTTCCTTTTCATGTTCTTTTTGGATGAGAGAGAAGGGCCGGACGGACTGACGAGACGCACACACGACCTGCACTTGCCTAGGCACACGAGTTTCTGAATTCAAACCAAGCCGACGGCACGCGACATAGACTTCCTACCGCTATTGTGTGACACTGAGCGGCTGAACGCGTGGAACGTGGACATGAATGGAAGGAGGCTGCAGGGTTTCTAGTGCGACGTGTGTCGCCTTGGCGAGCGTAGGGAGAGACGTAATTTGGCGCCAAAGTGTGCTTCGTAATTATGTTTACATTGTTTTGCGTAATAAAGCTGGATGGCAGTACATTTCCGAGCGAAATAAAACTTAAATATTTTGATATGTATTTATTCACTGAGTTACTTATTTGACATTTTAACAGGAAATTTTTTTTGTAATAATTAAGGTAAAAAGGGTGACTGAATAGTGTTGTGCTAATATAAACCCAATACATTAATACCTTACAATTTCAAAAATAGAAATAGTCAAATTTTCTGGTGTAAATGAGATTAATTAGTTTCTGATTTGAGGAATTTTATTCCAAAAACAACAAATTATTGAGATGAAGAACATAGTTTACAGCAAAGTTTCTTAAACTGTGGGTCGCAATGCGAAAAGTCGGGGTCGCGAAAATGTAATTCGGGTGCATGAATTTAAAGAAATATTAGTCAAATTATCTTTTAATTACTTTTAATTAAAAGATAATTTGGTTTATTAATGGTTTATACTTGTTTAAATAATAAACAAGTATTAAATTCTCGGTGTAGCACAATTATAAAATAGTAATACTAAGTTAAGGTATAAATCAGATTAACATATTGAAAAAAATACTGCTAGCGCATTGTTATAACGTTGTCACATTGTAATTTCCGGACTGACTGACCAGCAAAACAGGACCTAAAAGCATGATACGTAACGCCCTGCGTCACATAAGCGAATACGTCACAGTACTCTTGTGACTAGTGTGAAAAGGCTTTTCTGGTTAAGTAAATTGTTTCTGTTTCGTCACAAGTGTGTATTACATTGAAAGAACAATATAATTTTGTATTTTACTGCTTTATACGACTAAAATTGGTATTTATTTCAATAGCTATTATAAGAGAAGTTATTTTATTTATAGTTTAAGATAAAATTATTTTTTACGTATGGATAAATGGTTGAACTTGAATAACAAAGGCAATGGCGTAAATGATAATTTTGCAAAATCTCTTCAAGAAAGATCATCTAGTAGATTAGTTAGAGGCTTCTCAGATGCGAAAAAGGAGATATGAAGAGACATTTCTCCAATCTGGCTTTCCATTTCAGCAACTGTGATGGTAATGAACAACCTCTTTGTTTAATTTGTAATAATATTTTGGCTTTAAAGAGTATGAAACCATCAAAATTAAAAAGAATCTTGAATACAAGTATGCTTTATATGTCAATAAACCAAAAGGATATTTCGAACGACTATTAAAATCGTCAAATAAAGAAAAACAATATTTCGAGAAATTGATGACTGTTAGCGAAAAATATTTACTTGTATCACACGAAGTTTCATATTTGAGTGTTAAAAATGCATCGTTGAAAGAGATCTTGCTCAACTTGCTGATATTAAAATGGTAGAAATATTTCACAGAAATAAATATGGCGATGAAATTTGAAAAATTTCATTGTAAAACGACACTGTTGCCAGCAGAATTTCTGAAATTAGCATTGACCAGTTAGAGCAATTTATTCAGACTTAAGAGAAAGGGCAAAATTTACAATTAAGTAGGTTGATACAAGTAATATTTTAAAGCCCGCTCTCTTGTCAGATACATTTATAAAGAAAACATTGTTCAAGAATTGTTGTTTTTACCTTTGGAAGAACACGCGAGAAGAGAAGACAGATGACGAATTTTTAAAACTAAATGTTTAAAATGAAAAAAATTGCTTTAGAGCATACAAAGATGGCGCAAAAACAATGAACTTTTACACATTGCCTGATCCATCGAGACGCTCTTGTAGCAAAAAAATTAGTTTTATTAAGAACCGTTCGTTTAACACAGGGGTCGCCAAACTTTTTTGATCATCGCCCCCTATATAATTTTTCGAAATCTCCATAGACCCCCACAAAGGTAATTTTCAGGTAATTAAAATAAAACTATATATTAGTCTAAATATTTAATAAATCAGAAACAGTAAGTAAAGTAGCTACAGATTTTTTACTTCTTAATGAGATGAGTGTGCCTGTTGTTTCTTGGCAAGGTTCGCTATATTGGGTTCGAAATTAGTCAATTTTAACCGTAAATCCCCTCGAAGCTCCACATTTAATTTATTTCTGTTTTTAGTTAAAATTAAATTAACTTGACTGAAACAGGCTTCAACCATATACGAACTTGGAAACGCCAGCATAAATGGCTGAGCCATTTCGTAAAATTTCACATATTTTTGGTCACAAGGTCGTAAAGTTTCGTTGTGACGTCACGGTATACATACGAAAACACATAAGGAAAAAAGGGGCAGATTGTTTTCTGATTAATTATTTTATTTTCTATAAAGAATATAATATTAAGTCAATTATAAAAATATTTTAAATTTTTACGTACGCAGTTAGGTATGTGTGATTTGCGTATTAAGAACTGTTTTTCCTTCGAGTCCCAATAAACCCCCATTCGACCCCTTGGGCCAGATAGACCCCTACTGTTGTTAAATAGACCCCTAGGGGTCTATATAGACCACTTTGGCGACCCCTGGTTTAACAGCTGTTTTATTTTTGAATTTTTGTAAAGACATTGACTCCGAATATAAAAATGTATTATTGTTCGCAGAAATGCTATGGATGTCAAGAGGACGAAGTTTAAGAACATTATTATCATGAAAAATCGAAGTTATATTTTGAACCAAACATTAGGCCACGGTAGCCTAGTGCTCATGGTCGTGGACTTGCGACTGGCAGTTTTTGTCGAGCCGTGGGTTCGAGCCCTGATGCCACTAAAGACCCATCGTGTGGCTGGACATGCCCTTTAAATCTATTGAGGTCCCAAGTCCTTTCGTAGGCGTGATGTAGAAGTTTGGAGAGGTAGATGACAGCTCAAGTTACTTGATCCCGGTTCAAATTATGAGATCCATCGCCAATAGCCCTCGTGTTGCTTCATTGTACGACGTTAATAAAACAATCACATCACATAAGTAAGCATTCATCTGATCTTGCTGGTCTTTTTCGAAATGACTAATTGCTGTCAAGACCCTAGTGAGCAACTAAATCATTTCTACTCATCTCTTCCTGGAAAAAAATATAGCAGTATATTTATTTCGGTGTTGTAAAATTGTATGTTTTATTTTTAAAAAAATCCACTTTTGGAAGAAAAAAGGTGGAAAATGATTCACTCGAAGAGTTTTCGACTATCGACAATTTTTATTACTTAAAGAAAAAAAAACTTAAAACTTTAAGTGCAAAAATTATTATCGGTCATTTGAAAACTTCAGAAACACGGTTTTCCTAATACTGTAAATCGGATTTTGATTTTAAAAAGTGATTTTGGATTCACAAAAACCGTTTTTGATTCACAGCAACGATATTAATCACTTGCCATTTTAATTTTAAGAGGAATTTTCTGAATCGTCGTATGACTCACTGAAACTTAAAACTTGAATTGGCACAAAGACCCTTGACTGAACTCTGGAGTTGAGTTGGAGCTGAATTTAACGTAATTTCTGAAAAAACATTAAACGTTCTCCTACCATTCAATACCACATATTTAAATGAAACGACTTTTTTGGCTTCCACGCTATTTAAATGCAAACATCGTTCAACGCTGAAAAACATTGAAGATTCAGCAGTATCACGTATTCCATCAGTATTTAATTTGTCAAGCAGCAAAAAACAAACGCATCCGTCTCATTAAAACATGATTTTCTTCCATTCATTTTTGTATACTTGAAACAAATTCTAACGCTACTTCTCTTCATTTTGTGCGTATATGTGTTATTCCAACGATGCAATTTGTTAAAAGATTGGTTAAGTTAATTTTTATTATAAGACGTGAATTTGATACAAAGATATGCTTGTTAATACTAAAAATTATGTGAGCGTATTTCAGTTTAATGTAGCTAAAGAAGTTTTTATTCAAAAATTAAAGAATTATAGTTTAGATTTATTTATTAATTGATTTTTCAATTAAATTAGGAATTAAATAACATGTTTTTTTTCTTGTATGCTTTTGGTTGGAAAGGAATGGGATCGTTCAAAATTTTTAATCTAGGAAGTGGGGTCGCACGTGACTTTAAAATTTAAGAATCACTGGTTTATTAAATTATTAAAGCTACATTAAGCAACTTATATTTATAAATAATAATTTTATTCCTTGAAAGTTTTCATTTCCTGACAAAATTTTATCGACTCATAAAGCGAAACATTCCTTTGGAACGCGTATAGTTTTCTACACATGCATTTTTCGAAAAAAATGTGTACTGTATTGAAAATAGAAAATTGTTCTCAAATATTAAGTTTATATATATATATATATATATATATATATATATATATATATATATATATATATATATATATATATATATATATATATATATATATATATATATATATATATATATATTCAAACCAAAAGCACACAAATTTGGAAACCTTTGTAAATAGCTCATCTAAAAGACTGGAAAAAGCTTATCTATATTCAGGACCCGGTGCTGTTGTACTTTCTTTCTTTCACATTTCTTCAGCGCATGGCAAAAAAATCAAACCCTAACATAACGAAATTGTTTGTAGAGTTTCAATCAAAATTAGACCATTTAATATTTCTTCATAATTAAATTATTCACGAGATAAAAGGGGTGGAGCTGATCAGTTTGGGTGCATTTTTATTTTTGCTATAAATATAAGAAAAAAAGGGGGAGGTCACTTCCCTTTGACTATTTCAGTTTTATAATTCAATATACCTGAGCATTATTTCACAGTGTAATACTTATAAATTGCATTTTTATATTTATATTACATTTTAGCTGACTGATGCACATTAAATCTGGTCAGGGGCCCAAGTCCTCCCAATAGTTTGGTGTGAAAGTTTGGAGAGCGACATTCCGGTTCAGGTGTCGTCCTCGTTATTTAACCGAGGTTCAAAATTACGAGGCCCGTCGCCTATAGCCACGTATTGCTTCTGAGTGGGTCGTTAAAAAAACAATCTGAATCACAGTAATCTAATAGGGCTTACGGAACTGTAAATCACTTGAGTGACTTTAAAATTTTGTAAAATGCTTTTTTTTAATAAAAATTACAGAGGAAGAATTTATTTGTCACATACATATTAATAATAATTATTGAAGTCAAAATCTTAATAATAATATAATCACGCTTTGCAAAACATTACAAATATATATTTGAATATGGTTAAATAGATTTATCACATCATTTTTACATTTTGATCCCAAAAAAAAAAGTTAGGATCCTTCAGGAAAAATAAAACTATTCCTCATAAAATTAATGTTTAAAAAAAAACTAGATACGCTAATATAACTTATTTTTAAATGAAATATTTTTTTTTTTAAAAAAAAAGTAATATTACATATTTTCAATTGCATAATGTCGCCAAAACCGCGATAAATCCAACTTTACAACAAATATATCTGTGAGAAAGTTTTGGGATCGGATGCAAGTCGCGTGTGCTGATTGGCTGGCCTTATGCCCAGATGTACGCGGGTGGTTGCCTTCGAGCGTGGGATCGTCTGGTGGAAGGCTTTCCCCTTTTTATTTTTTTTCCACCCTGCGTAATCTGTTTTCATTTACTTTTTACAGTTTCTCACGGTCTTCCTAAACACGCGTTCACACGCAGCAAGGAGTTCGATTTTTGATAAGGCACGTGCTCGACTTATCTTCGGCATGGCTTTATTTGTACACTGATTGTGCTAGAATAAGTTAGTAGACCAGCATATTCAGCATTTGAGGGGGTTGTGTCTGCAGGGGGAGGGGTAGCAAGAGCAAAGGAGGTGTTAAAGTATTCACAAGCATGCGAAAAAATGGAATGATAAAATTTTGAAAAAAAAAAAAATATATATATATATTGTTTCTTTTTTTTGCTTGGCGATTAATATTTTTGCTGACATATTCAAATAAAAAGTTGTTTTCAAAAAAAAAAAAAAAAAAAAAAAAAAAAAAAAAAAAAAATATGAACAGAAATATTATTTAAAAAATTTCCGGGCTCTGAGGATTCACCAACATTTGTCCTGTAGAAATAACGAAACTTCAGATTGCTTACTTGAGGTGATGTGAAAGCTTGGAAAATGAGAAGTATTGACAACTGATTGTAATTTGAAATTATTCTGGGTGGCTAAAAAAAGCCAACAAGTTGTTCAACAGTTGTAATGTGATGTTACTATTTCAAAAAATTGAATTGTTTATTTTGAAACAATTACAATTGTTTTCTATGCAAACTTTTGCAAAGAACATATTTAGCCATAAAAGGTGCTTATATATATATATATATATATATATATATATATATATATATATATATAATTATTATTATTTAATTAAATATATTGGAATTAAAGCAAACGTTAAATTGTACATATTTTAAGCTAAATGTAATAGCTGATATAAAATAAAAACAAATCACGTGCATTTCACACTTTATGTTGAACAGTGGCCGAGTGATCAGTTAATCCATTACTTAAAACAATACTCACCCTAGTTGCAAATAAATGTCTTTCTTGCTTCTCTTTCTTTACTGGGGCCTCTATAGGAAAGTTGTACTGCAAAGCTATGGCTTCCTAGGAAAGCGGAGCCGTTATCAGGAGGACGCTTTATTGCAGAGGATGATATCATTAATCTTCCTCATCAAGTATCTCTTGGAGACCGTAGTTTACCCTTTGATGAACGTTCCGCTCGTATTCAATGCTCTTCAGGAAACCACGCCACCTGATTTGCATAGAGAAAGTTTTAGTGAAGTCACCCACCACAGAGTCCGCCAGATCACGACGCCGCTTTCCTAGGAAACTTCTTGACCGATAAATCAGTAGATGGAGATCTAATTTCAACATAAACTAATATGCAACATAATGAAGAGCACTGCACGCTAAATCTAACTGTACTTAAAAGTTCACATATGATGCAGTGTAGATATAAATGTGTAAGGTTTTGAATTAATGTCGCAATAGAACAACACATAGGCTATTACTAACGGATTTCATAATATTAAACCACGCTTGAATGATAAGGAATATGCTTAAGTAGCTCCTCTTTCTTTTAACTTTCAGCCACACGAGAGAAATTTAAGGCACTGTTTAATTTAATGAGGAGCGAAACAATTATTTCACACGATGGGTTTCTAGAGGAATCGGAACTCAAACACCAGGGCATGCAACTACGAGTTCGTGATCATGGCTGGAGAGAATATGGAAGATCTGTGAGTACTAATAATGTGTCAATTGTGGTACGAGTGTATTTATCATTTGCTGAAAAAGATTCTTCATGAATAACTTGTTGTGTATTTTTAATGTGATGCTAAGAAAACATACCTCAACATTTTAAAACGGGGCGGTCGGGGTATATGGTTAGTTAACAGCAGAAACCATGAGTTTACAATGTTAATATAAATTGAGCTTTAATATACTAGCTCCAACATCGATATGAATTTTCTACTTAATGGGCAATTAAATTAAATGACAAGAGTAACTGGTTAATGGGAAAATATAAATTTACTTGTATGGGGTAATATGCGATAATTTTATATCAATATCAATGCATTATCAACAAAAACTGACGAATTTTATTCTCCTTTCTTAATCAACCACGTGGGGTAGACTAAGGAGATTGAGTTCTCTGACAATTTTTGCTTGTTTCTTTTTTCAAATTAACACGATAACATTGTTTTTTTCCCCCTCGATCGTATAAGCCTTTTCTTTACGTTTACACTCTTTCTCTGCGTTATTTTTAATCATCACGGAAATCACCTACACAACAAATTTTTATACCCCTTAAAATTTGACCAATTTTTGCTCACTGAGTACGAGATCTTGAAAATAATCGCCTACAAAAAAAAATAATAATTCAAACTAGAACATTTCAATTTCAAAGAAAGGGCGATTCATGTATATTAAATAGAAGTTGTACCAAAAGATATATATATATGCAATAATTTAATTTTAATTTAATAATTTCTTCCAATAATAATTTAATTTTCTTTCTGTCCCATTTTCTAATTTAAAAGTAATAAGTTCATTTTTATTTTCTGATCCAATTCCAAATGATTTATTTATTTATTAGAGCTCGCACTCATAAAATTTATTTAATACGCTTTCCCACGGTCGTAAATCTGCCAAAATAATTCCTATTAGACTCTCTGTCTCTCGTTGGAATTCCGTAGAATCTCTAATCCTGTACCACGTGTTCTATTACCTCTATTATAGGAAATCTCTATTATAAAAATTAAAGCAAGAGAAAATTCTCTCTCTTATTCTCTCCTCTCTTCTGACCTTTGCTGTAATCTTCATATGGCCTCTCTCTTCGGCCTTGGTGGCCGAAGCCGGGTTAAGTTCATCAGAACGCAACGCTCTCTCTGCTAAAATCAATAGATAATCTTGTTATAAAAAAAGGACTGTTCATTTTGGCCTTGAATTCGTAATATTTTAGTAATGTTAGATCAAACTTTTAATATCTTTCACACACATACACGTATATATATATATATATATATATATATATATATATATATATATATATATAAAGTGTTCACTCTTTTACATGGCACTTCACCTGTCCGTTCCTGCCAATAATTTGACCTTTTTATACAAGCAAGAAAACATAACACAAAAGTAATGGAGTTAGTGAGGAATATTAATATCAATGATTAATTGATTGGTTTTAATAACGTGGCACTAGAAGCAACTCGAGGACTATTGGCGACAGACTTCTTGATTTTGAATTTCGGTCAAGTGACGAAGACGACACCTCAGCTGGCACCTCCTTCTCCTAACTTCCCCACGAAGCCATTAGGGGAGGAGGGCTTTGAGCCTCAACAGATTAAATGTACATTAGCTCCGGCTACACGGCGTGTCTTCAGTGGGCTCAAGGCTCACTCGAAGAAACCTACGTCTCGAAAAAAAAAAAAAAAGCCACCCGCGAATTCACGACCATAACCACAAGGCTACCTCTGCAACAAATATCAATACAAAACATTCAATTCTGTTTAGTTCATGCTGATGCACATTGAATATTTCGAGGTTCTAAATCCACCCGAAGGTGTGGTGTGGAAATTTGGAGAGGGAAGTGTCAGCTCAGGTGTCTCGTCCTCGTGACTTGATCCAGGCTCATAATTATGAGGTCTGTCGCCATTTGCTCTCGCGTTGCTTATCAGTGCAAAGTTAGCAAACAATCATATCGCATTTATGCTATCCATGTTTAACTTTATTTGAGAGAAATGTATTAAATTTCATACAATAACACATAACTTTTGATGTTTAAATGCAGTACAGTTAATAATTTTCCAGTAATCCGTCATTTTCGGTAATGCTGAATTAACGTGAGAATTACGGTAAATGTACATAATTAGCATTTAAAAAATAGAGTTCTAATAAATAATTTTCCGTTAAACTGTTACAAGATGCCCTAAAATTTAAATAAAGTAACAAAAACGTAGTGATTCAATATTTTAAAGAGTTCCTCTATTATATTTTCCCCTTGCGAAATAATGAAGAATTCTGCATCAATGAGAACATTTTGCAAAGTTAAATATTTATGTGGCAACCAGAGGTTTGGAATTGTGTACTCCATAAGATTCTGACTGTGTCATAATGCGTTCAGAAAGGAGATATTGTATTATATTTCTCTTTGGCGTTCTCAGAAGATTTTCATGGAATATTAACCATATATCTGTTATCGAAATAACGAACCAGAGCTTCTCTTAACCGAACGATTGGAGGCTTTTACACTAAGAAGCAATCAGAACCGCAGAGGCATTTTCGAGGGCCTTTGTCTTGGAATGGCTCTTTAAATACAGCACAAAATAAATCAAGATAATACCAACGTTTTTATATGGTTGCAAAGTTTGAAAAAATAAATTATTGAAGTATTAATTAAAACTTGTCGCAAATGTCTAAATATTGCATTATTAGGCGAGTAAGAACGATTCCCAAAGTTTCAGAGCTCTAGCTTGATGGGAAATTTGGTTAAATTAACGACTGAAAATTTGATGACACACTGACACACACACCAAGTGAAATACATAAAAATGTTGTAAAATAAATAAAATCTCCGTGGTAAACCCTTGTGATCATCTTTAAAGAATTGGGTCTCAGAAAGTGTTAATTTTTTTCCCCATCTCTCCTGAAAAAGGATAAAAAGGAAGCTAATTGAAACCTTTTTAATTATGAAAAGGAAATTTTTTGTTCTACTTTTTTGATTGCATGTCTTTCAAACAGAGATTCTCGGAACATTGATTTCCTCCACTCTCTTTTCTTCTAGTCTTAAAGCTAAAGCGGGAGAACTTTGAATATTCGTAACAGTGTGAACTGGTGCAACGTCTTCTGGTCGACGAATGAAGTATGTTGAATAATATTCAATGAGTAAAAAGAATTTACAGATTTCTGTATCGTGCGTATTACGTTTAAAATTTACTTTTATCTTTAAGACTTGAATATCTTTTTAGTGAAAATTAACTATTTCTGATGTTTTAAAAATGCATGTAGTAGTTTAATGTTTTTCGTAATTCATATGGTTCAGTCGGGTTCTACACCAGATCCATGAAACATTTTTATGGAAATATGGACTGGGAAATAACTCCTGTAGGTCCGAAAATTTAAAGCACCTGAGGACGGAAGTCTGGCTCGGCTCCCGCCTACCTTTTAATTTTGAACCAGGGTTATTTGACGCCTGAGATGACTCCACCGCCCCATCCACGCTTCGCCAAAGTAATGAATATGTGCTCCACCCATTACATGATGGTTCTTTATGAAATCAGGATTCAAAACCCGGACTCTCTCGATTGAAATAAATGATGAGTGAGTGAGTGAATGTAAAGTTTATTGGCGCAAGAGCCAGATATGGCTATGCTGCGCCAAACAAGATTAAACTATGGTCTAGACGTGAAGATGAAAAAAAGACAAAGTGGTTGACAAGAAGGAGGGTCGAAAATAGAGAAGAATCGCTAGGGTATCCCGGGAGTGAAATAAATGATATAAAGGATCATCAAGGGAACGCGTTTCAGATTTGCAAATTATTCTAGAAAAGAACAGCATATAACCCTTTTTCAACTATTTTATTCAGTGTGGTTAGAAAAATTCAGATTTTCTCCTCATTAAAAAAAGCTGGTTTGATATTCAAAGTGCTGCCACTGATATGAGTGTTATTGAATAGTGCAGCTGCCTATTTCGCACCTACTAGAAATCGTCGAATCCAAATGCTTTAGGAAGAATTTCGGAAATAAGTGCGTGAAATGAAGCTCATTTAGGGATGTATTTTGGTCAAGAATTATTCAATATAAAAAGGAAATCGTCTGATTGCAATATCATATATCATACTTTTGATTATTATATATTTAATGTCTTTAAGCCAAAAATATCAAATGTAAAAATTCTATAATTTTATTTATTCCACAACTATGATTTTATCTTAAGAACATAAAATAAAAAAAAAATTTTTTTTACTCAAAATAAAATTTTTATTATACATTTATATAAAATTTTTATTATACATTTTTTTTATTTCAATATCTTTTTCAGAAAATTCTCTTCGATGAAAAAAATTGAAAGAGTGAAGGAGATGTTTGCAGAGAATTGTATCTCTACAGTGCGAATGATAATAGAGGAGCT
The DNA here is from genome assembly GCA_019974015.1 of Nephila pilipes. Taxonomy (NCBI): domain Eukaryota; kingdom Metazoa; phylum Arthropoda; class Arachnida; order Araneae; family Nephilidae; genus Nephila; species Nephila pilipes. Next base: position 166,711 of record BMAW01075374.1, read on the forward strand.
CAATATTACCCGTGAAGGAGTTTGTTTCATACCGACAGAGAATTTGAATAAATGGAAGGTTTGCAATCGTTTCGTACTCCATGTTTGAACAGAAGTTCAGATACATACTCGTCTTGAAGCTTGAGGAAACTTTGTCACGTTTATTAGTTATAAATAAAGACAATACTAATTGCATTCTGTGATTTCAAGGGTTTGATTCACATAAAAAATTTCATCCCCAAAAACAATAATTAATATTACAAGAATATTCTGGTTCGTTTATAGCAAAAGACACATCCTTTACGTCTATTATACACCTGTAACCACGACAGGCCAATGGACTCGCAGTCGGCGTAAAATCTGTCAAATTGTGAGTTCGAGTCCTGATGCTACTTAAGACTCAGCATATACCGAGACTGATGCATATTAAATCTGTCGAGGCTCCAAGTCCTCCCGTTGGCGCGTTATGAAGATTTGGAGAGGGAGGGCCAGCTTGTGTGGATTTTGATCGAACTCACTTTGGAACTTTGATCGATTTATACTCATCATTTGATCGAAGTTCAAAATTATGAGGTCCGTTGTGTTGCTTCTAAATGCGACGTTAATACACAATCGATCAATGCTTTCAAATGTCAGGGGGGGGGAATCAATTGTAAGATATAAGAAGCAGAAATGCAATGTAATAAGAATTTAGCAGTATCATAATAGTAGTTGTATCGCAGTCCATAAAATAAATTAATATTTTTCAGAAAAATACAACCACATATGTTTCGTAATGAAGGGAAAATGTTCCTTAAAAACATTCGTTATTATTTCGTCTCATAACTATAGGGCAGGTGGTAATCTTCCTGTGATACTGAACAACTGTTGTCACGCTTCAGTCGAACCTTTCGTATTTCCTGTCTGATGCTGTTTTTTTAAAACTGTACTCCTCAGTTTCAGTGTTGTTTTGTCGAACGTGTTTTGACTTAACCGAATAAATTCCACTTGAAAATTAATCAACTTTTGAAATGCGATACCGTAAAAAAAAAGTTTTAATGTTATTTTTACTATAATATGAATATTGAAGCATTTAATAATTGGGAAATAAATATCTATTTAATTTTTTTCAAAATTGCAAAACTGTAAAATTTTCTATTTCTATTAATAATTTTTATCCTAATAAAATTTGTATACTCATTAAAATTAACTTATATATAATAATATATAATTCAAAAATCAAGTTGATAAAACTACAGTTTCGTTTCATTTTATTGAAAAAACTTTTGTATCTGTAAAAGTCTTGTACTTCATTAAATTTATAAAAATTATTTAAAAATATTTGAAATAACACCTAACATACAAACAATTTAAAATTATAAATTTTCAAAAGAAACATGTTTGCTAACTAAAATATATGAACGAGGAAGTTTATTTAAGACAATTTTAAAAAAATTGACTATGGAAAAAGGAGCATTCGATTCGGTATTATCAAACTTTTATTTTTTATTGAATATGAATGAAAGAAGTCACTTTTCATTATATTAAATTGAATTGCATTTTATTTATATTAGATATATTAAGGAACGCTATATATATAAATTTAATCTCTTAAAATGTCAGAAGAAAAAAAAATGCTGGAATTATTTAAATTTTTAAATCTTTTTTAATTTTATAGTTTGAATATCACATAATAAAGTGATATTATTATATATATCACTTCTTTTAAGTTTTGAATACTTTTTGAGCTCTAATGATTTAACTGAAGTAAAATGGCTAAAACAAATTTATGATTAACATTTAAAAGTGTCTGGCACTTACAAAATCTAAAACATATTTTACAAAAAACAAGGTTGTTATGTTGTAACGAAGACTTTTCGTGAACCTTCCCTCACTAACATCTAAGCTTACTTTCTGAATTTTTATTTAAATTCCCAACTGTTTTCCAACCAAATGAAACGTGTTTAATCGGATTATATTAACGTTAGAATTGTAATAAATAGATTTAAGGAAATATAAACCCGACGGAGAATTAAATTTTAAGAGTTGTATATAAAAGCTACGGTGTCCTGAGAAATTGATGCTTTTATCTAGCAGCCGTAATATTATGGTGAATGACTTCACCAAAACGTTATCTATGAAAACCAGGGATGCGGTTTACTCGCATTCAACGTTTTATTGGAAACCAATACCATCTGGTTTGCATAGACAATGTTATAATGATGTCTATGCTATAGTTTTGTGGTCGCCAGATAACAGCTCCGCTTTCCTAGCGGAAACAATAGCTTTAGTACTGACTTGATTGTGAAGTTGGCAATGAGATGTCGGTTGTCGACGAAAAAGAGAAATAATGTGTGATTATCTATGAATGATTGAATTTGACTGGAGATCCGTTGTCGATTGATTTTGTATTGGAAGAAGTCAAAGCTCTTGTTCGGACCTCAACCTCTGTGATTAAACTGTCTCGACTCCGAGAGAGTAAGAGAGGACTTTGATAATCCTTTGAAAATAGATTTAAGAGGCTTTGAGGGATAATAGACTAAGATTGAGAACGATCCTGCATGAACCTTGGAGGAAATTATTAAAATAATTTGTATTATTATATCTGTCTTCCTCTTTATTTGCTTTGGTAATTTAGAGACTAAAGTAATGACTGGAAATTAATGAAAGAGAGGCATTGATATGTGCTTAAACTAATTAAACTTAATCAGAGAAACTAAACCTGGATATTTCAGTTTTCTAATTATTTAAAATAGTAGTAACTTCATTTGTGCAAAATGTTCTTTAAAAGATGTTTAAATAATTTACTCCGGGAGTATTTTACATTTCATACCTCCATTTCCCTTGGCATCAACCAGCGTCTCTGATTTATGTAATAATGAATAAACCCATATTCACTGAGGAAGTATTAAACATTTCTAAAATCATATTCTTGGCAATATGTTATCTGTATGGCGCTTTATCTTCTCTAAGATTGTAAAAAATGTTGGAGCCTACGTGTTAAATGTGATGGACTCAGAAATGTTTTGAAAATTCATTTAAGTCTGCATTTTGATCCCATTTTCGGACATTTTCTTAAATTTCGATCAATTACATAAGAATTTAGAAAATACACCATCTGATAGATTAAAATACTCTCTTGTCTCGAGATCCCAAACAATATTTCTTTTTGCAATAACCCCTCCTTTCACTGTGAACTTTATCTAAAAATGTATTCCTTGTCTCTAAACATACATTTTCTACACTTTGTTTTGCTTACAGATTATTTAATTTATGATGAAATATTTTGATTTAAAGAATGTATTTTATTCGAATACTAATTTCTAGCCTCGTCGTAAACAGAAAAAGAAAATTATAGCTTCACAAAGGGGTGTACTTTTAAAATTTGATAAATCCAGCTTCGAAAAAAAATGTTGCTTTAATTATGATTAGAACTTTTTCTCTTATTAAATCTTAAAGATATTTATATATTTTGATTTCAAGAATGTATTGTATTTAAATTGATTTCTATCCCCGTCTCAAATACAAAGAAATTTTATGGCTCCATCAGGAGGATTATTTGCAAAATAAGATAATTACAGTTTCAAAAAATAAAGCTTTTAATCTTGATTTTAGAACATTCACTCAAATAAATTTAAGAGATGTTTTCCTGTTGTAGAAAAAGACGATTTTTTTCGAATTTTTTTTGTGGTAATAAGTTCTACTTCTACATATCAAAATAGCTCTAACAAGAATTTAATTTTAAGATTTAAAAAAAAAGTTATGAGGTTCAGAAATACGTCAAAAATGATAACACACTTTATCAGGTTGGTTTTTACAAGAAACATGCTTCGTGTTGAAGCTAGCGCGCGAGGCAACTAAATGCGACAGATTTTCCACTTCATAGCATAGCACAGTAGGGGGCTACGTAACAATAAAACTGAGCTCCTTTCATAATACTATTTTCTGAATTTTTTTTTTTTTTGGTAATATCTAAGTCCTCGAAAAACGGTTCCTTGAACGACACAAAATAATACAGCGCGTCTACTGAAGTGGGGAGGCTGAAGAGGTCCAGATCTGCATTAAAAGCAATTCGTTTTTAAATTCTACTGTAACTGTGACCGTAGGCGAGGTAATGAGTGGTTACGAAGTCGATGCGAGGGGTTGGTATTCATTGTATTGAATGAAAGGGGGCTCCCTTGTGCTTGAATGAAGGGAGGTCTGTATTGGCTTCCCTGTTCTAACTGTTCTAACTTTCAAGTTCATTCGAATGAAAATGTTGATTTTAAAACGTATAGGGCAGAAGTTGAAAATGGAGTTTATTTTAATTTTTTTTTTTTTTAGTTCTTGTGTTGCTGTTCTCTAATGTGATATCTGTATTACATTTGAGGAAATGGGATTCAAGTACTTATTAGGAAACTGTTAGCAGTTTGCGTATTTTTCTTTCACTCTTTTGATAAAAAATAATTTTTATTAAAACTTGTTAAAGAAAGAAATGTAATGAAACTTTTTAATACTGTTCATTAATTTTTAGTTTTAGTAATTTAGATTATTGCAAAAAGACCCTGTTAAACAGCAATAGCTTAAACACTTGTTATTACGATTATTTTTTTGACATATTACTTGTAAATTTATTGAATTATTAACGTGTGAATTTGCCCCTCTCTCTCTCTCTCCGGTATCATTAAGAGATAACTTTTTAAAATTCAGATGAATTGTTCAACTATATATATATTATTATTATTAAATGTGCTAAAACTATATTTTACACCAAACATATTTTAAATGTTTATGAAAGATGTTTATATTCTGCAATTTTAGGTATAAGACGCAATATTTAATATCAGAGATAAACTGTTTTTTAAATCATATTTTCGCTATTTTTTTCCTATTTTTTAAGTATTTATTAGAAATGTTTTCAAAAAGTAATATTTTCCCTTAAAATTAATTCGCTCCTTTAAACTAAAAGTTAATTTTTAAATTCAGGTTATAGGAATACGATTATACATTCTATATATATATATATATATATATATATATATATATATATATATATATATATCCTTTAACTGTTTGATGAGAAAGCATCGATTATAATTTCATGAGGCTAAAATGTTAGCTTTTAAATATATCACAATGTATATGGAAAGTAGGATTGCTTCGGATTGGAAGTGGTAGCGGTTGCAATTAGTGTAATGTCTGTATTCTCTAAACATTTTTTTTTATCTTGATGGTTCTTCAAAATGTTAAAAAGGAAAAAAAAAAAAAAAAAAAAAATGAATGTTTAAAAAAACTAAGTTCTGAGAATTCACTATTTATGAAGATGAAATGAACGTAATTTCTAATTAATTGTTAATGTTTTTGTTCCAAATGTAGTAAAAAGAAAATAATTCTTTTTTTGTAACTGGAAATGCTCGGGCTAACGAAGGGGGGGAAAAAGAGATTTTTATGAAAATATGCTATCTTTATGTGTACGAATTTCTAAGTGAATTTTACACATATAAAGTGAATATGAAGCAGTATTCCTGTCATTATCAGAAATAAAAAAAAGGGAAAAATTTAATTGAAATAAATTCTCTAGGAAAAATATAAGGTAAAAGTAATTTAGAATTAAATAATAGAAAAACATTAAAATTCTATAAAATCAAAGTTATCGAAGCAATTTTCTGTTACGCATTGTAACAAATTAATTTCTTACTATACCAATTTATATTTTAAACCATGACAAATAATGTAATTATAATTTTTTTAATAAAAAGTCAAAAAATGAAATTAGACCTTAAGAATTCTTCCGAAATGATTTTTTTTAAAAACACCACTAAAGCTTTTTGATATTAACAGTAACTTAGGAAAAGATGAAAAAATAACGTTTGGCCGTTAAAAATTAAATTCAGAAGCAATGTTCCTAAAATCGAGAGGAAGAATTCTTTCCGCCATAAAATTTTCTCAAAACTCCATTTTTAAATCTCTTCATATATGATAAAAAGTAAACATCGTGTACCCTTCTCCGGAAGGAATCTCTATCTCACCTGGAAGCAACACCCACTATGATGAGCGTGCAAATATCTAAACACTGGCCGAGCGATGAGGCGGGAAAGCCCTGGGAACGCGGTTCCCCAATTTTTCACACAAACCCTCCCTACATCAATTCCTCCCTCCCATCTTCTGTATACATGCACGCGACCATGAATTGCGCGGGAACCAATCTCCGGGTGGGGACTAAAAAAAAGGAGAGGGGAGTGTAGAGTAGAGAGAGTGTTAATATATGCATTCAAAGTGTGGGAAGATGTCATCGAAAATATGAGTTCCCATATCAGAGGGCTCAAGTGGATTTTTCTTTTAGCACAAGAGAAGCAGGTATAGATAACGCAGAATGTCGATATCGATATAAGATAAAAGCTTGGTTGTATTTTAACCCTTTATAAGGCTATTTTTTTTAGCGATTGTATATTAAAATATTTTTGGAATTTGAGAATGATTTAAGGAAAGAAATTCATTTAACTTATTATATAAAATTAATTTGATTTTGTAGACCCTTTTTTGTTGAGAAGTATGTTTACCACTGCCCATTGGATGCTTTTTGAAGCATCCGATGGGCTTCAAAAATTCTTCATATTTTCTTCATATTTTTTTCATGTTACACTACATGAAAAAAGGAAACAGATTAATAAAATAATATCTTCATAGAGGTTTATAAAAAAACACCTTTTTTCATACCATGTTAACCTTTACTGCTTAAAAACTGATGATATTGGTAGTAAGTATACTTCCCACTGTCCATAGAAATGGTTAAGTAACAGGTCAATTGAAAAGTCCCCGACCTGACACATAGAAGGCGCTACTAGAATTAAATTAATATGTTTTTTAGTTAGCCCAAACCCTCAAAAGATGCGTGCTTAAATTTGACAGCTGTCGGATCATTAGTTTGTGAATTATAGCATTTTGAGTGAAGCAACTTTTGTTATTGTGAAAAAAATGGATAAAAAGGAATTTCGCGTGTTGATAAAATATTGCTGTTTGAAGGGAAAAAATACAGTTGAAGCAAAAACTTGGCTTGATGCCGAGTTTCCGGACACTGCCCCAGGAAAATCAACCATCAAGGATTGGTATGCTAAGTTTAGACGTGGTGAAATGAGCACCGAAGACGGTGAACGCCCAAAAGAGGTTGTTACCGACGAAAACATTAAAAAAAATCCACAAAATGATTTTGAATGACCGTCAATTGAAATTGAATGAAATAGCAGACACTCTAAAGATATCAACTGAACGTGTACATCATCTCATTCACGAATATTTGGGTATGAGAAAGCTCTGTGCAAAGTGGGTGCCGCGCGAGCTCACTTTTTACCCAAAGCAACGACGAGTTGATGATTCGGAGCAGTGTTTCAAGATTATCAAGCGTAATAAACCCGAGTTTTTGCGTCGTTATGGGACAATGGATGAAACATGGCTCCATCATTTCACTCCGAAGTCCAATCGACAGTCATCCGAGTGGACTGCACACGATGAACCCGCTCCAAAGCGTGGGAAAACGCAACAGTCGACTGGCAAGGTTATGGCGTCTGTATTTTGAGATGCGCATGGAATAATTTTCATTGACTACCTTGAAAAAGGAAGGACCATCTACAGCGACTATTACATAGCGTTATTGGATCGTTTGAAGGACGAAATCGCCGAAAAACGGCCGCATTTGAAGAAAAAGAAAGTGCTGCATCACCAAGACAATGCACCGTGTCACAAGTCTGTGAAAACGATGACAAAAATCCATGAATTGGGCTTCGAATTGCTTCCTCATCCACCGTATTCTCCAGATCTGGCCCCCAGCGACTATTTCTTGTTCTCAGATCTCAAAAGAATGCTCGCTGGGAAGAAATTTTCGTCGAATGAAGAGGTGATCGCCGAAACCGAGGTCTATTTTGAATCAAAGGACAAATCGTACTACAAAAAAGGTATCGAAAAGTTGGAGGGTCGCTATAATCAGTGTATCACCCTTGAAGGGAATTATGTTGAATAAAAAAAACTAATTTTACCCAAAAAATGTGTTTTACTATGGTAGGCCGGGGACTTTTCAATTGACCTGTTATGGGTCTTTGCCTAAAGAGAAAGAAAAGAACTGATCACTTCTAAATTTTTAGGAAGCATTAAAATGTACGACTATACACTACTGTGCAAAAATTAAGGACGAGTTGGGGTTTTTTCAATATAGCAATGTGCAAAATATTTCAAATCTACAGAAATAATACCAATAAGATCCCCAAGATGTAAAAACACGAGTAATTTAAGCAAAACTTACGAAAAAAGATATTAAAAGGATAAAAAGGAAATTTATTGAAAAAGCAGCATGGAGCACGTTGTGATCAGAAGGCCGAAACATCCATATGACAGGTGTCCTGCCAGAAACACCCTACCTTTAGTACGGGATATAATCTCCCTTGACTGCTAAGCAGGTTTCACATCGTCTGGCCATGGTATGAGGTTGTCAATGAGTTGTTGGGGCATTGCAGCCCATTCGTCTTGTATCTCCAATCGGAGCTCCGGAATCGTTATTGGCAGTAAGTTACGTGCTGCCAAGCGTCTCCCTAGAAAGTCCCATACATGCTTGATAGGATTTAGATCCGGCCTATCCATGTGTTCAATATCCTCACTGTCCAACAGCTCTTCGATAGCTACTGTGCGAGTAGATGGCACATTGTCGTCCATGAAAATGTCCTGCGGACCCATAGCGTCTCTAAAAGACGCACATACGGAAGGAAAATCTCGTTACAATAGTGGGCCCCTGTGACTGAACTTCCTTCATAGATGTGAAGGTCGGTACTTATTCATAATTCATTATTTTAAATATTTCTTTTTTAAAAAATTAAGTTTTAAAAATTGCTAAATTAATCAAAAATATTTGTTTCTTAAAAAAAAATACCCTTAAAAATTTAAAAATAAAAATAGAAGTAAAATTGCCAAAAATGGACCTTATAAATATGCCTTTTCCTAATCTCAAAGTTATTTTTGGGATTTATGAACAAATGTATAATTAAAAACATAAGATACGACAACAGCTTATTTTCTTTTATATAGTAGAATGAAAATTGACATTTAATAGTTTAATATTGATATACATGGATAAGTAATTCCGAAATTACGATAAATTGGGTATTTTTGTTTCTTTCTTTAAAATGAATAAGCATAATTGTAATGTTAATACGAGTATACATTGAAATTTCGTTCACAGAAATTTTTTTGTTTTAATAATGCAAAAGCAATTTTACATTTTATTTTTGCAATTATAAGAAATATGTATACATTTATTGGTGTTTGATGATTCAAATTTATGTTCCGTTTGCGAAAAGAAAGTTAGTTTAATCGGCACAATGAAAACTTTAATAGTTAAATAGTACCCAAAAAAATTTAATTTCTAAAAATAAAACATAGTTGTACTTCAAAGTTTAAAATATCAAAACTCATTTCGAATTATAAGAAAACCAATATAAAAGCTGTTTAACATGTTTTATTCTCTATTCATGTTTTTTTTCTTCAAAAAAAGCAAGTTTCAAAAAATTACTTCAAATAATTTGAGAGCAACGTGTTGAAAAATATAGTTCTCACATTTGTTAATTCTTTAAAATTCCGCTTTCTTTTTAGTATACATAAAAATACATAAATTGTAAATATATTGGAAAACTATGTAAATACATTAGAAAAAAGGCTCTAAAACTTGATAAAAGTTTTATTTCAATCCAGAAAAGAAAAGGACTTTTAAAAAAATTTGTATTCAGAAAAATCTTGTTACAAAAATACAAAATTACTACACATTTTATGAAAATTACCAAGATCATATTCATTCGTTGAAATATCAAACCATCCTAGTTATCACATTAATTTTTTAAAATTCGATTTTGGAAAGCCATAATAGATCTCTGTTTGTAAAGTTTTTCGTATATTCATTTTAATATTTCAATTAAAATGCATTTTTTAAATTAATAAGAGGGGAATCTGAATAATTTTTTGAGGATTTAAGCAACAATTTGAGGATTGTTTGCCAGAGATATTATATGTATTTATAAATGCATACACATATACATAAAATATATAGAAAATAATAATGGGTTTCAGGCAAAGGAAATGGGTAGAAAAGGTAAGAGAGAAAGTATGATAAAAAAGTTATTAAGAAAAAAATTCTTGAGCTCTTAATGATAAATTTGAGAAAGATTTTAATATTAAAAGTACATTAAGTACATTTTTGTTTTTATTTCCTTTTAAAAAAAGAGAAATTTATTTTACTAAGAAACCATTTATTACATGATTTATAAACATTAGAGTATGTATATTCATTTAATTAAGAATTTAAATAACTATTTATTCCATAAATACAATATGAAAGATTATAATTTAGAACTGCAAAAAATAGAATATTGTACTATTAAGTTTGATAAGATTAATTTTAATAAATGTAAAAAAGATAATCTCTGCTAAAGATCTCAACCTTAATAAAGCTTTTAAATATCGTAAAAAAGTGGTCGTTTTCTTTTTAATGATGATAATAACTTAAATTCAAAAAGTAATGATATATATATATATGCATAATTTTACAAAGAGTGTATCAATGAGGAATATTAACATAGATTACACTTAATTTGGATATAGTTGAGGATAAAAAATTAAGAAATATTATAAATGATGGTACTAATTTCAGAGAATGTTTAGAAACAGTTCAGATACTGGTAATTTTATTACATTAGCAAATAACTATGGTCTTCCATTGGGAACTCTTAAACATTAATAGAATGTATTAATTATGTTAGCAAAAAAAGTTGGTCTTTTGAAAAATAGATACTAATAGTAATAAGAGGATGTTTATGCGAAGGATTTAAAAAAAGCTATTATTGTGGCGGCTGCCTACGTCATCTTGGCTCGTTTTTGGTTGCGGAGCTGTAAACCGATTTGAAGAAAAGGATGGAGCATCTTTTCTCAGCACACTTGCTTCGCAGATTCCAGACCTATGAAGGTCGGGTTTTAAAGTTGAAAATGTTAAAGTTGTTCTTGTTAAGTTTCAAATAAATGGTTAGTTCTTTGTGTCTTTTGGTCTTTCACAGTTGTTTAATTAGCCTACACCTTCCGAAAGGATTTCAATCGGGAACAGAAGGTCTTATTAACTCCCCTTCCCCATATTATGAATCTCCAGGACAGATTTATTATTAGTTATGTAGACAAAGTACCTAATAATTATGCTATTATATGCAAAAAAATTCTACACTAATTTAAGTAATAAGGATTTTGAGAATAATAATTCGTTTAGAGTAGGGAGGAACAGTCAGAAAGAAATTGTTAGCGAAATTTTTGTATTTTACAAGAAAATCGATATTACTATTAATAATGTTAAATTACTTCAAATTTTTTCAACACCAAAATTTCACAAAAATCCTATTAAATTTAGAAACTAACTAACGGTTTGAATATATATATATATATATATATATATATATATATGTGTGTGTGTGTGTGTGTGTGTGCATTTGTGTGTAGTGCATATATATATATGTAGTGCTTATATAGTCAACTATGTTAATTTGTGCTATTTGTAGCTATGATTTTGAAGATCTTTTTAGTTCTGTTGACATAGAGGATATTAAAGCTCTATAAGAGATTCATAAGAAACTAAATATTAATTAGGTTATTGCATATGAAAAATTTAATTTCTGAGTTGTGTTAGTCTTAAAAGAAAATTATGTATATTTTTAATAATAAGAAAAATAAGCTGATTAAACGTATGCCACAAGGTGGCCCTACAAATAATTGCTTAACCAATAATTATTTACATTTTTTCGGTGATAATTTTTTGATAATAATAGTTTTAAGATGTTTTGGATTTCTTTCCAATTACATATTTAAGTTCCTAGATTATTTCCAATAAAAAGAAACGTGACACAAATTAAATAAACTTTAGAAGGGGAGGCAATAGATATAATTATGTTGTATAAAAGTATCAAAGAATTGAAGAATAATATAAGGTTACGGTAATAGGATGGACGAAAGTGTGATGTACGCGGAAGTCTTTTGACGCGTATAGTTGATTTGGTGAAGTTAAGACTCAACACTTTCGGAGCAATTGAAGGAGGTACTCGCATCGTATTCCGGTAAACGTATTCTTTGAAAGATTATAGAAGTTGTTAGTACTTGCGGATTAAGACATTAAGCTATTTGAGAGCACCCCACCCCCTTATTAGAGGATCGATAAAAACTATATTTTGGATATAATTGAATATTTAAATTACTTTGCCTTTGCTTGAACTTAAGTTGAACTGTATATCTTGTGATTAGAGTAATAATTAAGATGACAGACTAGACGGGTAACCGAATATCGACACAATGTTGATGTTATTTTCTTTCAAATAAATAACAATAAAGATGTTCAAAGTTTCTTACCTTTTTATCCAGAGTATTTAAATTTATTGCAAAGCAATGAAAAAAAAAAAAAAAAAAGAAAAGGAAAAATTAAAGATTTTTTTTTTTCTGTCTTAATGAAGTCTCTCACAAATTTTTTTAGCAAGATGTATGATAAAGGGGATCTATTTTTCATGTGATTCATAAAGTACCCTTATGGGAGAGTTCATTAACTCTGAATACTTTTAGAATCATAATAAATTATCATATTTTACATAATATTAGATTTGAGAATAAAAAAATAAGATATTTATATCAACTTGAATAAGCTTTAAAAAATTTGTTTCCGATCAGAATTTCCTTTGAATTTTACTAAGAGTAATTTGAAACATAATAATTAGAAACTTCCGGGTTTTTTTCTGTTTTTAAATTTGATTTGTTCTATATCACCATTTTTTTTTTTTTTTTTTTGCTTTAGTTCTTTCGTTTTAAAGCTTTTACAATTTTTCTTGCTTAAGTACGCTTTTTCTCTTATGGAGGGCAATAAGCTACATTTCCTATTCAAGCTTGAAGTTTCTGGTTATGCTGCAAATTCCCCGCTTTAGTTTTGTTTAAGCAGGAGATTTATGTTTAAGTTGTTGCTATGCATGACGTCTCATGCAAGTTTTTGTAATTTTTTTCTGCTGATTTATTTATTTTTAGATTGTTCTGTTTCTGCTTTCATCAGGTACAAATTGAGCATATATTTTGTTTTCAAACACATTTTACTTCATTTCTTCTTTTGCATTTTTCTTTGTATTTTTTTTTAATTTTGGGAATTTTTATTTTCATGTGTAACATTTTTCTTTTGGGATTGTTCAGTGCCTATAGAACATTGTTTATCCAAAAAAATCTGTCAAAATCAAGATTCAGAGTTTAAATATGTTATTTCTTTTTTTTTTTCATGGCTTTGGTTTACATTTTTTCATCAGCTGAGTTTTATCTTTTTGCCATTATTTTTTGATTTAGTATTCTTTCAGGTATGTTGTTCTCTTCCCTAAATGTTTTATTGTATTTTCTTCTTTTTTTTCCTTCTTTTTCTAGGTTTTTGGTAATTCTTATTACTTTCATTTTTTTCTTTTTCTATAATTAAAAAAAATATTTGTATGTTTTCTTTGTAACTTGAGAAATTTTTCTAATGTTGTAATAATTGCTTTGTCACTAATTCTAGTTCATTATTTTGAATTATTTCATTATATTACTGAATTACTATTTTTGCTACTCTAAATACACCCCCCCACCCCCCATATATATATATATATATATGCTGATGTGCAAAGATTAAGGACGAGATAGTTTTTTTTCAATATAACAATGTGCAAAAGCTTTCCAAATCAACAGAATTAATACCATAAGATCCCCAAGTTGTAAGAACATGAGTAATGTGAGCAAAACTTACGAAAAAGGAGATCAAAAGGATAAAAAGGAACTTTATTGAAAAAGCAGCATGGAGCACATTGCGAACTGAAGGCCGAAACATCCATGTGACAGGTGTCCAGCCAAAAACATCCAACCTTTAGTAGGGGGATATAATCTCCCTGTCTCCTAAATAGGTTTCACATCGTCTGGCCATGGTATGAGGTTGTTAATGAGTTGTTGAGGCATTGCAGTCCATTCGTCTTGTATAGTCAATCGGAGCTCTCAAATCGTTACTGGAGGTAAGTTACGTGCTGCCAAGCGTCTCCCTAAAAAGTCCCATACATACCCGATGGGATTTAGATTCGGATACTTTGCCTCCAATCCATGTGTTCAATATCCTCAATGTCCAACATCTCTTTAACAGCGACTGTATGATGAGCTGGCGCATTGTCGTCCATGAAAAGGAACTGCTGACAAATAGCGTCTCTAAACAAGTGCTCATCCGGAAGGACCATCGTAGGTATGAAGGTCGATACGGCAACCAAGCATAATGCTTTCCCAAACGAGAATACCCCGATTTCTAAACCGGCCTCTTTCGATGATGTTAGAGGAGTTATTGCGGGTTTCTCACTCTTTCCAGATGTAACACATGGATCAATAAGTTCCGAGACTAACCCAGAGATGGCACTCGTAGTAAACCAGTAACCAGGTCTTTCTAGAGTACGAACCTTTGCTTGAAACGTGTCAAAAATTTAAGTCGATCGGACCAGAAACAGCTGAGTTATCGAGGTTGGAGTCAAGTCGTTTTGTAGTTTGTTTAAAAAATGGAAAAAACCGAGTTTCGTGTTCTGATAAAACATTGTTTTTTAATGGGTAAAAACACCGTGCAAGCGAAACAATGGATTGAAAAATGTTACCCGGACTCTTGCCCATCCAAAGCAACGATTTGTCGGTGGTTTGCCGAGTTTAAACGGGGTCGTACCGACAGAAATGACGCGGAACGCTCGGGTAGACCTGTGGAAGCCGTTACACCGGAAAATGCGAGTGAAGTGACAAAAATTATAATGAAAGATCGTAAAGTGAAGCTCCGTGAGATTGCTGAGATGACACAGATATCATATGGAAGTGTATTTACTATCCTTCATGAAAAATTGAGCATGAAAAAGGTTTTTTCCAAGTGGGTGCCGCGATTGCTTTCGATGGAACAAAAACAGCAACGAGTCGATGATTCAGAAAGCTGTTTATCGCTATTTACTCGCAACAAAAAAGATTTCTTGCTTCGTTACGTGACCATGGACGAAACATGGATACATCACTACACTCCAGAGTCGAAGCGGCAGTCATCTGAGGGGCGCACAGCTGGCGAAAGCCGTCCGAAGCGTCCGAAAACGCAGCAGTCAGCTGGCAAAGTCATGGCGTCAGTTTTTTGGGATACGCATGGCGTGATTTTCATTGACTACCTCGAAAAAGGTAAATCGATCAACAGTGATTATTATATTGACTTGCTGGTGCGTTTGAAGGAGGAAATCGCAAAAAAAAAAACGACCGCACAGTCTCGGGACTTATTGATCCATGTGTTACATGTGTCCAGAATCGCTACTGAGACTAAACCTGATCTCATCCGCAAAGAGTACTCGACCCCATTGATTATTTGTCCAATTCTGTTCACACCGTACAGTAAGGGCAAACAGACCACCACAGTGCACCCTCCTGCTCACGGTAAAACATGATATCGGTCGTCTAATCGTCTGTGCATTGTTTCTAGCAATTTCTCCCGCTGTCTGCCGCTTGTTCTCCTTCTGGCCTGTAGGGCAATATACCAGTCGTACGCTGGCGTGGTTGCTCCAGGACGAACACTGCTGAATCGTTGGACAACTGTTCCGGGATGAAATTCTATCCAAAGTCGTGTCACGATGCTGTGAGCGATCCCGAACTCCGCTGTCCCACTTGTCCTACTTCGACTTTCCTCTATCTTTCCAATGTTTCGACCTCGTTTAAAATCATCCAGATGTCGTCTAACAGATTGATTGTTCGATATTTCATACTGAGGCAGCAATTCGACGTCGTTTAAACTGATATCCGCAGTGCAATCGCTTTCCCAGAAATGCTGAGCTTACACCGTCGGCTTGCCTTATACCGTTCCCGACAATCCCACATTATGTCTACCTGCATATCTGCGCATGTGCTATCGCACCTCACTCTATTTTATCTCCTGAATAGTCTTTCAGTCTGCCCTTTCTCTTCGCTCCATTGATATGCTAATTTTTCCACTTCGTCCTTAATTTTTGAACACCAGTGTATGTTCGTGTGTGTATATATACATATGGCGACTTACAATAATCAGGAAAAGGCCATGCTACCTGAAAACCATAGTAGAAATGACGATGTGTAAGAAAACTCGTACTTTATGCTTTCCATTGCAACGCCATCTAGTGGTTCACCTTTTGCTCTCTCTGCATGGAGAAAATTGTTTGTTTGTATGTTTTCTATCACACCTTAAATTTTCTCTCATTTGTTTCGGAATAAGCTGTGTGTATGAGAGTTGACGAAGTATTCGCAATATGTTGAACTGCCAAATAAAAATGCTGAAAACGATAAAAAAAAAATTTGAAATTTCTCAAAGTAATACTTTATCAAATTCATTAGTTTAATTTTCTTTTCAGGATCATTAAATCTTAAATTTTAAATATTTTTTTTACAACTTAAAGTATTGAACTAAAAATAATTAATAGTTATAAACAAAAATTAATCCAAATTTGAAATTTTAAAAAAAATAATACTGGGATGAAATTTTATATATGTAAATGTATGTAATAGATCAATTGGCCTTATCTCATTTTATTCATTTCGTAAATGTAAATTAACCATATTAAGTGAAGAAATACAGTTCCTGTTAAATACAAATTTTTCAAAAAACCTTTTACGTTTTGTATTTCATTTATTAAAAGAAGGAAATCTTTTATAAATACTTGAATTATCTTAATGAGTACACCACCCCTGAGATGACGTCATCTGAGCGTTGGGATTGTGGAACAATTTTGTTTGTATTGCGTGTCATTGGGCTATAAAATACAGCAGTGATTGGTCCAACTTCTACCACTGCAATTACTTTCCCCTCCTTTGACGTTAAACGAAATATATAGTCATCGACTAGGAACTAAAGTAATGAAATTAAGTTACATAAATGTAACGAAAACTGGGTACAGAAACATCGGTTAGATTGATGAAAGCAAGCCGCATGAAGTTTACAAGTGTCATCGTGGATCGAGTAAGATACTTGCTTCGCTTACATTACTAGCAGGTCTCAATAATTTGTAGAATTTAAAGTAATAATTCAGGTAGTTAAATTCAAACAATTATTTTTAAATTTGTACATGTGAGTTTATTTACAAAGCATTTTAATACATAAGATAAAAACAGAAAACTTATTTTATTTGATTAAATTTTAATGTAAATTATGAAAGGAACACAATTTTGCCGCCTATATTTCCCTTTCTTATAGTTTTATTTAACATAATCATGTTTACTTATGGATTTTTTCTATCCCATGAAGTTTTCTTTAATGATCGTAGTGATTTAAAGAAAAATTAAAAATAGTCGGATTGGATTTAGTTTATTAGGAAGCAAATAAATTTTAAGTGATATTTCTGAGTGGAGTTTTAAAACCCATGAAGAATCCTAATATTAGATAGTTTTTTTTAAAGAACATTTCTACATCTGAAATATAAAATCTTCTATTAAAACATTTCACCCAAAATTTATTAAAAATAATATTATTTTGAAAATGGGCATGATATTGAATTCAATACATCTTGCAAGCTTGTTAAATACGAATTCAATCGACATTTAATTCAAACAATAATATTATTTAATTCATTACGTTTGTCAAATCAATATTAAAGTTCGTAATAAAAGAGAAGCGCAAAATTATACTAATTTGTATTCAACATTTGTTCTTTTTGTGGAATTCCTATCATCTAACAGTATTCAAGCCAGAAAATACGTGGTTTATTGTAAATTTTTTCTTAGTAGGGATATTAATTATTGTTATTTTCTTGGTTATTAAATGGGTCGTTTAATTTAATAAATAAATATGCAGGAAATCAATAGAAAAATATGCAGAAAAAAGTAATAATAAATGTTTTAATTAAGTATACAAAATTATTTAAAAATATTTTTAATTAAAAAAGCGAGAGAAAAAAAACCCTGTAAAAACCCGATACGAAAAGATTAGTGATTTGTTAATTTTAATTCTTAACTGCTAAGCTACAAAGTGAGCAAAAAGTCGCTTTACATTTTAAAATGAGAATAACTTTTGCAAAAAATTAATTTTTTAAAATTTTGTTTTCAGAATTTGAAAACCAAGGCTTAGGAATTTTAATCATGGAGAAATACACAACTGAGCGGAGAGGGAAAATTATCCAATATTGCTATGAAAATAAAGATTCTCTTGTTCTCGCATTAAGGGCATTGTTTATTTTAGTTGTTTCGTTGTTTTTATTTTAA
>BMAW01075378.1:0-13911 GCA_019974015.1 Nephila pilipes
ACTTTATTAACTTGCTGAATTGATGGGTGAAAGAAAAAAGCCTTTAAAAAACCGACTAATGATGATATGTCAAAAAAGGAAAGTTTTAAAAAAAAACACGAGTTATTTGTGTGTGTTGTGCGGATACTGTGAATAAGTTAATTGATATTTTCTCCGAAGCTGTTGTTATGAAATTGTGATTATTCGTAATTTTTCATTAGAACAGTTCTGTTTTTGTGAATCAGTTACTTGTTTACACAAACAGAGGAATGTAAAACCCTTTTTACATTAGATAATTAAGTTAATAACGATTGTTCGTTAATGAAATTAGAATAAGTATTACGACGGACCAGTCCTTTTTGGACAAATTTTTTACTAAACCTTAACAATAAAAATTAATGGTTCTATCATAAGTGTAGTTATTTTAGTTATTGTGGGTGTGAGAGCGACAGAAGCTACCCACGTCCGTTATGGCTGAAAGTCGTTCAGCTTCTCATTAGTTTTAACAGAGGACCGGTAGGAGGCGCGCACATACGTCAACAACAATAATATATGGTATATTTACTCTTTTGATATAATTAAACAAGAACTCCTTAATTTTTCTATTATATAATTTGATTGTTAACTTTTATTTTGTTGCTTAGGTTATTTCATAAGAAGACAACTTCTATACTTTCACTTCAAAAAGAAAAAATGATAAATGTCTTTCCGAGTTCTAAAAGCATGCATGTAAGACTCTGTTCTTGGTTTGATGCTGGATGTTTTTCGACTCTAAGGAAGGGGAGAAGGTTGAGCTTCGTTACCGATGTTGTTTCCAATCCTTCACCCCTAGGCCAGAGGAAGAAATTGTCGGTCGCCTTTTGCTGCGATTTTATCAACTTGGCTAAAAGAGACGTCCCGTTTTCGAACTAATTATTAAGACGTTTTAACTTGTGGCGTTGTTGTTGAAGGGAGCTGCCGCATACTGATGGTTTTTTTTTTGTCCCCGTGGAAGGAAAGAGAGTTGATTGGCCTTGGTGTGCCAGCGTTGAAACGAACCTTGGTCCATAGGGGGCGGTAGCTTTTTGCTGCGCCTTTATTAAGTAAGCTAAAAGAGAAGTCCTGATCAGGTTAGTAATTAAGGTGTTTTAACTTCTGGCATTGTTGTTGAAGAGAGCCACCTTGGAAAGATAAGAGATAGGCAGACTACGGTCCATAGACCTAATTCGGCCCGCGAATTAAAACTGCTTTTATGTGACCATTACAGTTGCAATAGTGTTTATTGCGTATTGATGCAAGTGCAAAAGACATCTCCATATCTTAAAATCCATTGATGAGTTAAATCAAGAAGCTTCCTTTGGATCTTCATTTGAATGTAATCGATCTGCAAAATGATGATAAGCTAATAAGAGAAGTAATGAATCTAACCCAAGCTATTAATATCTTTCGGAAGATAAATCCAATTGAAATCATATGTTGAGAAATTTATATTTGTAATAGGGAGTACTTACCGTACTTATCAATGTAAAACGAAATTTTCGAAAACGAAGCTTGTGAAATCGCAATACTGGTCATTATTAATTGTTGACCATTTGTAAACAACTTTACTAACAGGACGTATTAATTTCGAACATTTGAACACCAATAAAGTAAAATGTTATCTAAGAACAAAATTACATTTATCGCCTTCATACAAAATTAAGCTTGTTCAACAATACATTTATTAAGAAAGGAAAATACTATATTTTATAAGTTTCTGTGTGTACGTGTGGCCGCGTAGCCTAGTGGCCATGGTCGCGGACTCGCGGATGGCGTTGTCGTGGGTTCGAGCCCGGAAGCCTTCTTCGACCTGTCGTGTACCGGAGTTGATCCCTGTAAAATCGGTCAAGCCCCCCCCCCCCAAGTCCTCCCATTGGAGTGGTGTGGAAGTTTGGAGAAAGAGGTGCCAACTCCGGTATAGACCTCGTCACTTGAATGATATTAAAAATCACGAGGACCCTACAATACAGAAAAATTACAATAGCCCTCATGTTGCCTCAAAGTACGACGTTAATAAACAATCCCAATCCGTACGTGTATATAAATCCGGTATTCTCTGAATAATCCAGCAGAGACGGGACGAGAGCTCTGCCGAAGACGCCGAATTACTGGAATATAAAAAATAATAACGCATTTAAACATTGAATAAAATTCAATGCAATACACGCAAACAATGTGTCAAACACACGAAATAACTAAAAATACAAAAAAGTACTGTTTTATATGATAGCTTACTTTATTCCATTGAAGTAGGAGGTATAAAATAGCATCCTTAAAATTTTCCTGTTTTTGTGAGAATGCCGATTATTGGCTGGGTCAGAAAAGTGAAATGTCACGTTTTAGAGGGAGTACTAAATTATGTAAAAATGTCACTTCAGAATAAAAAAAAAATTTAAGCCAGATTTTTTTGTTGTTGTATAAGTAGAATTGCCCATGCAAATATCTTCAAACTTTCTATTTGGCCTACCAAACCTAAAAATTTTACCATCAGGTCCTTCCCTAAAAAATGTTTGCTGACCTCAGGTATGGATCAACAACCTAAGACAGGCGAAAGACTTACTTTAGGAGGAAGTCTGAAAATGAAAATAAAATAAAACTTTACAATATTTCATGCTCTTTTTATTCGCAAATCTTTATATTTATGAGTGTAAAAAATACATTTATTGCTTTTATAAGTTAACTGAAACGTTATATCACCATTACAACTAACCAGTTTTCGCTTCTTTTTTGTTTGGAAGTGACTCGAAACTGGTTAGAAAGTGAAAAAGAAAAAGATGAAAGTGATGCATTTTCTAATATAAGCGATAATTTCTTCTTTGATTTTTTTATGCATTTGATCAGTTTCCTGTTTCACGTTAATAATTCAAAACTTGGTTGGATTAACATTGCTAAATATTTTTCTTCCGCTTGTCTTCATATTGCGACGATTCATCTGCATGAATTAATTTCAGGCATTAAGGAATAATTCGTTTGATTCTTTTTGAATTGCAAATTAGTTTTGGATCCTATTGGGTCGGAAAAGTTCAATTTTTCTTACATCAGTTGAATGACACAATTTATAATTTTCCAAATAATGGTAATATTCATTTCTTTATACCATAACAGTGCATTATCTTTAATACGACCTATTACTTAAAAATATAATATTATATATATATATATATATATATATATATTGACTTCGATGATGTTCAAAAGCCCAGTAGGGGTTATATTCCTACAGACTTACGACCCTGAGAGGTGTTGATTCAACAGATTTTAAGAACGCGTGATCGCATAAATTAAAGGATAATTTACTTTACTAATAGATTACTAATAGATTATAGAATAGGAAAAATTAGAACATTGACTTATCTTTAAGGTTAAATCATTACACACACACACACACACACACACACACATATATATATATATAACTATATACCCAACTCTTCTTTTACACGATTTTGAAATAATACGGTTCACCAATAAAATTTTTTAAACTTATTTTTTTATTGTAACACAAATCCCCAAAAACGTCCACCCGAATATTTAAATACTGTTTTTATCACCTAATACCACTTCTTTGATTCGGTCACTCGATCAGGGTGTTAAAACTGAATTTAACATGTTCTACATAAAGCAAATGCTTAAATACATTTTAGAATCAGCAGAAGATAGAAATTTGACTGTTGTGGAAGCATGGAGCTAGCTTACGATTACAGATTGTATTACGCATGCTTCTTTTGCCATCAAACAATTGCGCCAATCGAAATTAAACGCTTGTTGGGAAAAAGTTTTGCCAGCAAGCGACAAAAGTGGAAGTTTTGTAGTATACAAAAATCTGCTGCGGGTTCTGACATTATAACTCTATTAAATGCAATTGGTGGCGAAGGCCTTAAGAACTTGCAAACGGCTAACATTGAAGAATTGATGCCGAAAATCCCTTTGGGTGAGGACAATTTGATTGAATTTATAACAGTTTATGATAATGGAGAAGTCGATAATAGCGGAGTCGAAAATAAAGTTCAGCTATTAACGGCTGATTTAATTGGCGAGGACTTGAAATTTGCTACAAGTATGGAACAGCATTTTCTTACTCATGATTCTAACATAGAGAGTGCATTGAAATTTTAACGTAATCTTAAGTTTTGTGTATAGAGATCTGAAGAATTATATAAGCAACTTGAGGGGAAAAAAAATAATAATAATAAAACAGCCGCTAATAACAGACTTTGTAACAACAAAAAAAAATCAACAGAGGCCGTTAATAATGATCGAAATTCTTCATTTATATCAAAATTTCAATTTGAGTTTCTATATGTTGTATGTACCTATAGATTGAATTATCACTATAATTTTTTTTTGTAACAAAATGAATTGTTTTTGTTTTATAAATATGTAATATGGATTTCTTTATTACTTTTTTTGCATGACTTCTTGGGAAATTATTTTGAATTTTTTTCATCTTTACGTGATTTCTCTAGTTGAAGAACCTATCCCCAAATTTATCATATGTTGCAGGTATTTTTCTACACGAATTTTTTTTGCACGGTTTTCTGAGAAACGTATCTACCATGTAAAAAAAGAGTTGGGTGCATATATATACATGTGTAGTTAACATGTTCTTTAGATGCACCTTCCTGATCAATAAATCAGCTTACATCGACCTGGAAAACACCAAAAACAAAGGAACAAAAAAAGTCTTACTCCTTTTAATATTAAAAAGGCATAATGAAAATTAATCTACAATATATTGCTAATCAATCGATGTACATCAAATGGTTTGCACATGTACAAATAATCTTTAAATAATACATCTATAGTTACAATAATTTATTTAAATTGCTAAAAATTATTAAAACAATTTAAAATCTAATGTATCTAGTCACTTATATACCAACGCAGAGCAATATGGCTGCTTTTATTCTGACTGTGACTCCGTCTTTCTTTAACAATAGGCTATTAAAAAGCGAAGTGGACAAATGAAAACGGTTTCTGCTTCTCTTTGACAAAAACTGCGTTCTTTTTGTTCGATATAAATAAGGCTTCATCCTAATCCAGAAATTTATTTAAATAATATTTTAATTAACGTTAAGAGCGGAAGTAAATATTTAGGACTCATTTTTGATCAAAAACTAGCTTTTTCCTCTCACATTTTACAACTTCGAAAACGATGTGATCGATGTGAAAAATCAATGAGGATCTTAGAGGTTTTAGTACATACGAATATATCATGGGGTTCTGATCGCACTTGTATTTTACGAATCTGTCATGCTTTCATCCATTCCAAATTAGATTATGATGGCGAGGTGGTCGGTTTAGAAATAAAATCAGTTTTATGTAAACTAAACACCGTGCACCACACTGCTCTGACTTCGTTCTAGAGTCTTTCGAACATTTCCTATTAAATTTTCTTAGTAGATGGTTTTGGATCTTTCCTAGGCTTAAATAAACAAATTTATCTCTTCAATACCATTTTAGAATTTTATCATCTTCATCAGAGTTTTTATCTCTTTCGGACAAAAGTTTATTTTTAGATACATTACTGTTAAAAACTGTCCAGGCCTCCCTTTCCCAGGAGTGTTCAAATTTTAATATAGGGCTGTGGGTTATCTTAACGTGTCTGTCAAGAGAGCAAACGAGGTTTGCTCATTTGTTCTCACCTTGGTACGAACAGAGCTTTAATTTTAAAAATCCATTTGAAATTTTTAAGAAATAAGACATCGCACAAAATATTTTTATATAATTTTTAATGACTTTGTAGAGCAATATTCTAATTTTATTCACATTGTCTTCTAAGTCATCAAATCATGTCGGAACCTCCTTTTAATACATAGTTCATAATTTTCGTTTAAGCTGCATCCTTCCATTTCGGTTTACAATGCTGAAATTCTGCGGTTCAAAGCGTGTTGGACAATTTCTCAGGTCTGCATAATGAAATTTTATTCTACTCACAAATTCTATGAGTATAACTGGGTTCTTTAAGCCATCCAAATGATTCCTGGTATCCATTAGTGGTTAAAATATTAAAAACAATTTATGATTGAAAGGCTGTAAATATCAAAATAATTTTTGTTGGATCCCTCCTCACATAAATATCAAGGACGATAAAACAGCTGATAAGTGTAGCTAAATCTGCTACAGACACAATCCTTCCCACAATTCCATATTGCAATTTATTTAAATACATTATATCGGTTAATTACTACCTCTGACAGGTTCAGTGGAATCTGGAAATTATTAACATGCAATATGAAACCCTTCATTTCACATTGGTATTCTTTATCATTGCTAAGACAGGACATTATATTAACGTATGTAGTTATTGGACACACAAGTCTTGCACACAAACATCTCTTTCTGGTGGAGGATCCCCTCAAGTGTAACCATTACATTTGTCCTCTTACTGTGAGACGTACTTTAACTGAGTGTTCTGCTTTTAACTCTGTTCGCTAAAGACATTTTAAATTTTTTACACTTTCCTTAATTGACTTGTTTGGAGAAAATACTCAACCAAATTAATTTCACTTTTTTAAAGGACATTATTTTACCGCATGCATTTAGTTCTATTAAGCTTTATTTTGTTCTCTATCTTCTGTTTTAAATTTAAATTTTATTTTTAAAATAATCGTAAAATAATTTGACCTTGTTTTTCGTACTATTTATCCTTAGAAGATTTAGTGTCATTAATTAAACCAACCATCTTTAAGTAAAGACGTTTGTTATAAGAACTAAAGACCAATTTATTCAAAATATTTCCCCTCAGTAACTAAAACTTACGAATACGCCAAGAAAAAAGTCTGGTTGCTTAGATGTAATCTAGTTTCCTAGACAATTTTAATATCTGCTCTGGAATTGAACCTCTCTCCAGAAAGGAAACTTTGCATGGATCAAAACAAACAGTAGACTGGCGAAAAGGGAAGGTTAAAGTCGTTTTAAACTTGAAAAGATTGGTGTTTAGAGAAATTAATTTTTAAAAAGGGAAGATGAAATGAATTTATCTCTCTCTCTCTCTCTCTCACACACACACACACACATATATATATATTTACACATACACGAGGCATGTTTTGAAAGTATGCTTCGTCATTTTTTTTTGCACGGAGAAAATTTATTGCAATAAAAAGTAAACCACGTCATCATGAACTACACACTTTACACTATATACAACCAACATAATCTAAATTGACATTGAGACATTTGTCGTAATGAGCAACCAGTTTGAAGAAACCACTCTGGTAAAATTCGGTGACCTGCGTTTCAAGGAATTGTCGCACAACCATCTCCACCTTCGTATTGTTTTGGATTTACCTATGCAAACTTAAACGTAGTGTGGAAGTCACATCTTACACCATTGTACGCCTATCCACTTACACCATGTCCTGAACTCTAGCAGTGTTGTTTTCATTCGTGGATGTGGAGGGACACCCTTTTCAATCTTCATCCTCCACATTCTGCTTTCCTACACTGAACATGCAATACAAGCGTCTAACCATTTGACGAGACATGACCTGTTCACAATACATGGTCTGTAGGCCTTCATAGATGATGATTCCCACGTGCCCATTTTTACCAGATAATAGCACCACTGCCGACCACATTGTCGGTCATGTCTCGGGCACGCTGGTCAGTTGCTACTCTCTTTTCTTCGTCGCTCTCAGCATGCGACATTCCTCCTTCACTGTTGCTACTTCCGTCGTTGAATGAGCAATGGGGGTGGATTCTTAAGGTGGTTATTTATTTCATCTAGTGTAACGTGTGCTCTTTCAAAAAAATGGCTAAACTAGTGTCAATAAAAGACTTGGTTATCTAGCATAAGAATATATAATTTCTTATTTTCTAGAGCAATTATTTGAGCAATAGTTCAAGTCTCCAGCCTCTGCAAGACATAACGAATGAAAGGGGGATTCAACCATATATGTACCCTAAAATGGCGTACAGTAAGGGCTCTAAATTCTGGCATTCTCTAACTCAAAACACTCTACAATCCGGCATCGATAGAGCTGCTCGCTTCCAGATTTTTTCATGGGGGCTCGGGCATTTGTTGACCTTGATTATCAGGTCGCAACATTCGCATTTTCGCCCAGTGCTTACTATAACTGTCAGCTTTCGTTCCAGAATTGCACTTTTTCTTTTTTTAGAGCGTCACATACCACGTTTACATAATATTGTAATTATGTGCATGTGATGTATTTTGCAGTATAATGTACCTGAAGCCCAGCAAGTGTTCTTCAAGTTTTAATAAAATTAATAAGCTAAAGCAAGTATCTCGAGTAGATTGTTATTAATTGCTTTAATCATCCTTGAATCACATTAATTTTTCTGTGTGCTGTGCTTTATCAATACAGAATATTCAATTAAAGGAATACTATATACTTAAATGCAATATTGTAGTTACCAGACGAATACCAGACGACCTATAGACGAATGCTTTGTCAGGTATTCATTTCATTTATAGAATCTCAAAAAGTACGTAATCACATTAAATGCATGTTTTGAAAGTTTAAATTTTTATATAGAATGTTTTATTTCTGGTATCCCCGTTAAAGTTAGACTGACACTCGATTATTTGGCAAAATTTCTTGTTCAGCACAAGGTCGTGGTCCCGAAAGTGCCTAGTTAAGGTTGCCGTAGTATGAATAAAAGTGAATTTGTAAAAATGTTACGTTGAAAAATATACTTAATTTGATATAATATTGATCATTTTTTCATCGAATTCTTAGATTCTTTTAACTATTCTACTCTTCATTATTTGACTTGCTTTTACTTCACATAATTTGACTAAAACGTTATAAAATAAAGTAAAAAATGTTCATAATGTCATTAAATTAAAATTTTCAACATTTAAAATAATTTATAGGGTGTGGTTTCTGTGATTACTTCAAAAGAGGAAAAGAAATTTCAAATGGAAATGACTTTAAAAAAAATCTCTGTTTAGAACAACAAACAAACAAAAATTAAGTTCTTACTTAAGGTTACTCAAAATGTCATATTTTAACTTCTGACTCATTAGAGTAACGTGCTTTTAAATTCTCTGAAAAGTTGATATTTATAAAATAATAAAAACAGGAAATAAAATTGTAGACATTTGTTCTTTTCAAGAATAACTAAGCATTTTTATTTATTATACACCCTCATTTAACTTTCCGGCATCAAAAAATTGATTTCGCTATGATTGTTAGTAAAAAAAGCAGGATTTTTTACATTTTCTTTATAACTATAGTTTGGCTTCTTTTCATTTTAACTTAGCCGGATAATAAAAAGGAAAGAAAACAAATAAGATAAAACTGTTAAAGTAATTTGAAACTGCGTGCACTAAAAAAACCGTCAGTGCATAAATTTTATATATAATTTATTATTTGAAGGAGCAATGATCAAAATTAAAATTATCACTCCATTTGTGCTCATCAAACATTATTTTCTCAATTAGAACACGTGCGGAGCAGTGTGAGGGAACAGGAAGTGTAAAAATTGAAATTTCGACAAAACAGTTTTTAAAATGTTACGAAATTTAAAGAAAAAAATTAGTTTGCCTCCTTCAGGAGAAACTTATAATAGGGTTCTCTCGCTTACTTCCTTCAACTAACCTTTTGAGGACTTTAAAATGATGTTTTGATTTGGGAACCTCTTCCTGTGAATGAACCGTGACTTATGTAAATTGAAAAAAGAAATACTGACATCTAGGGAGTAATGTTGATGAGATAGTATTTATAAACTGCGAAGAGATTAATGTGAGTCTTGATAGTGGAGATAAAGAGACAGAGAGTTTGCAAGATTTGAAATAAGAGATCCGATGTGTGCTTACACTAAGAATATAGCGATTATATTACCGGTCATTTAATGCAAAGTGATCATCTGTGAACGAATATTTAGATGGTTCTAGCTTACAAGTTCTAATACTGACACATATCTGGTTAGTCAATCGGAATATAAATGCAATTTTATATTATTGTTACGCGGAACGTTTGGACATTGTTGCCGTTCTTGTGGGATGATTTATTTGTAAGAAAGATAGTTTGACAATGAAGGGCAGAATGCACAAGTGAGTAAAGCCAAACAGATAGGGATGACCTTGGCGACAGACTTGGTAGCCAACTTTGTGACAAAACTAGATGTTCCTGGAAAAATCTCCGGACTTCTGGAACATTCTTTAGAGGATTTATAACAGCCGCTGTTTGAATCAGTTAGTGTAAGTAATGTATATGTGTTAACGCAATAATGCGAGTGTGTGAACAGTGAATTTATGATTCAGGGAGCTTATGAGGTTGCATTGTTTCCTGTTGAAGGGAAGTTATTATATCTGTAAGAGAGTTTCAGAATAAAAATTTAGATTTATTCCGAAAGAGTCCGCTGATTAATTGCGCAGACCTTTCCTGCATAGTGAAAACCGATCAATCTCGTAAAAATATTGACTTGAGGTACGGTAGCGTTAAAGGAACTACTCCACAAACATGATAAGCATATCGAGCTTTGGTTATAGTCAAGAGAATAATGAAATAAAATTAAATAAATATTTGGCTTTTAGCTTTCTTTTATTACACAGTGGACAAAATTGTTATACAAATGGAAAATAAAACCTTGAATACGTCTGAAAGAATTAACGCTGCATAAAAAAAAAAAAAAAAAAAAAAACTTGAGAAAAATGGACACGATGAAATGAAAGAAAAAAAAAATTTAAAAAAAGATAAAGTAAGAACTGTGCCCTCTCATTCTTCCGACATGCATTTGTTGGATTTGTGTTACAGAAGATAAATCTTTTTTTTTTCTTTCCAGGAAAATTTCGCTAAAAAACATTATTGTCTCATATTTTATATAAATCTATGGTATTAATGTTTACAAAAAAATGGACTGCAGTTACAAACCATGCTGAAGGAATGTCAGAATAAAAGAACGTTTAAAAAGAGAGAATCTTATTCAAAATTGCCCCTTATTCAAGTCTTATCCTTATGCATCTTATTCAAAATTAGTCAAAAAAAAAAAATGTTTTTTTTTTAAAGATTAATCAGCAATAAATTACGAAAATGAGATCCAAGTAAGTATTTTATACCTTTTTTCAAAAAGGTAGAATTTCTGTTATTTTCAGAGAATTTGCAAATTATGTCTATTTTTACAAAAAATATTAAATTGAAGGTACTAATTATTTCGCCAAAGAATTATGCAAATATTCAGAATCGAATACGTAAACGTCCCCTTGAGGAACTGTGATTTTAGAATTGATATAAGCTCACGATCGGTTGTTAGTGATTATTGTGCTCGTACTTTTCCCAAACATCTGATGTGTTTCTTTCTAGAGTTGGGTAAATTTTATAAGATATCAGGCAGCCTCGAATGAATGGGCGAAGAAATGAGATGGGGAATTGATGATAGTATTTTGACAAGCCCATTGCAAGTGCAGATGATTATAGAGCTCTATGTAATGTCCAGTGTTGTTTTGCAATTTGTGGAAATAATTTCAGAACGTTGGATCTATGTCAAGAAGACCCGATCAAGATCGACAAAAATATACAACGACGAGTGAAGATCGTTGTTTGCCTCTTCAGCTCAGCGAAATAGTACTGCTACAGCTTTACAGCTCTCACATTAGCTATATTCTACTACTGGAATCCGAGTTTCACGGTCCACAGTTGCTTGAAGGCTTCATGAGAGAGGGCTATAAACCAGAAAACCCGTAGTTTGAGTCCCACTCATTGCAGCACACAAGAAAGCGTTTATATGGAGCAGACAACACGCGTCTTGGACCAGTCTTCAGAGGAGCACCGTGCGTTTTACAGAAGAGTCGACATTCAACCTGGAACTAGTTCTCAAAGTCATTTCAAGGTTTATTATTACGAGAGAAAGATAAAATTTCACTGTCGTAATCGTAACTTGAACGGGGAACAAAATTACTAAGTTCGTTGCTAGCAATCCTGGTGTGGTTTTTTGAGTGATGTTAATTTCGTAATAAGCCGTTTGAAATAGTTGGTATTTAGGTGAAAAAATTATCTGTTATCGAAGGAAGTCTGTTTTGATAATTTCTTTTTGTAAGACGGATTTATCATTAAAATTATTTTATATTTTTGTGGCTAAAGTTTAGAGTGCATCTTGCTTTTAAAAAATTGTCCTATTCGTAATTATGAGCATTCAATACATAAATTTTGGATTAAGTTCTTAAAAAAATTATTCTTTCTTATATATTGTGTTTCTTCAAAATTAAGATTTGATAGTAAAATTTTGTGACTGATTATATAAATCAGAATTAAAATTATTTCATGAAAACATTTTTAGAATGATTTTCCAGAATGCTCGTAGCTTAAGTCTTACTAAACAAGTATTCCAGCTATTGAGATATTCAGCCAATTCCATTATATTGTATGATTAATGTATTGAATTATTAAATAATAATAAATATTTAATTAATTATAAATAAATAATATTATTGAAATTAATTCGTAAGATAAATTATGACCTGAATTATATCTAAGGATTTATATATGGGTGTTAAATACAGAAATATAAATCAATAACTACATTGAAAATAAAATTAAAAGAAATCAGCGCGAAAACTGTGAAGAATAACGCATATAACAAGCCGTGAATGAAAAATTCGAAGCACAAGATTAATAAAAATTGCGTTGCTAATGTGTTTACGAACTCTAAATGAATGTACTCATGTAAGGAAAGCTCAGTTGCTGAGAATGAGAGAGACCGAGTCACACAAGATTTAAATATGAATTAATAGTACGCAAAAGTGCATTATAGTACCAGCACAATATAAGATATTTGCCATTTACTCATTTTTTTTGTTGAGTACGCGAGGTTAGGATCCATAGTTGTGCGAGAAACTGAATCTCAAAAATATTCATTGAGGATTTCAGGGTGTCAAAAATCTTGACGGTTTGCTCAAGAAGATCATATAATTGTTATTAAGATGAATTTAGATTTTTAAGTATAAAATATTTAGATGGTTCTATTTGGATAAGTTTATTGCATAAGAATATAAAATTCTCCCGAAATTAAGCCACAATATGTTTTTTGAGCAACTATTTGTATAATACCAGGTCTATGTCTCTAAGAACTACAATGAAATGAATCTCGTAATACTTGCCACAAAATAAGATATCACTCACACAGATTTTACATCATAAAATCAGATAAATTTGCAAACAGTTAAAACAGTTTATTAGAGGCCTAAATGGGAAAAGGAAATGGTGAAATATTCTTAACCTCAAACTATGCGGTAATTTTTCATATTATGTGCTGCTGTTGAACGGGATAAGTAAACTATGAAAAATAGGAAAAAAATGCTTCGATAATATGAATCTAAAACTTCGAGTTTTATAATTTTAGGTTTAAATGTTCTTCAATTTGTTAGAATATAATATGAACAAAGCAATACAAAGAAAAGAATAAATATTAAACCACATCATATATTCAAGAATGGCCTATTTTCAAATGAGAACGAATCAGGCGTAAAATGTAGAAATTATTGCAAGCTACGCTGTTTTTTTTCCCCCGGTGAGATGGAATTGTGATGCTTAAAGATATTGATAGGAAAAATACCTTGAATACCATATACCATTCAAGATAAATAATTTTGCAATAAAAATTATTTGAATTTCCGAGCCTTTTAAAACGAAAGTACTAATTTATATCCCCACCCCCTTTTTTTTTTCTAAAAAAGGTTAGATATTTTTTTTCCAAAAATTATTCAAATTGGGGGGGTGGGGGGTGGAGGGTAATATTAATATTCAACGACATTTTAACGTTATACATTGGAGCATCTATACATTTTGAGATAAATATTTTATAAGCGTCTATTAAATGATTAGCATAAAATAGAAGAATGGAGGAAATAAATTATTTCTGATACTTTTGTGAGGATTTATTTTAAGAAATAAAAAAAAATAATAATAAATAGGTGAATTTCAGAGACTTCTTATTTGATAGCAACTT